>JAUUEG010087726.1:0-11147 GCA_032361445.1 Panulirus gracilis | reverse complement strand
TAATGGGATGGCGATGGGAATGGATGAAGGCAGCAAGTATGAATATGTGCAGGTGTATATGTCTGTGTATGAATATGTTGAAATGCATATGTATGTATATATGGGTGTTTATATGTATATATGTGTATGTGGGTGGTTTGGGCCATTCCTCATCTGTTTCTTTGCGCTACCTTGCTGACGCAGGAGACGGCAATTAAGCATAATGAAAAAAATAATTACAAAGTTTGAATAGAGAAAAATTGGACGAAGTGAAGTGTTTTAGATATCTGGGAGTGGACTTAGCAGCGGTTGGACCCATAGAAGCAGAAGTGAGTCACAGAGTGGGGGAGGGGGCGAAGGTTCTGGGAGCGATGAAGAATGTGTGGAAGGAGAGAACAGTATCTTGGAGAGCAAAAATGGGTGTGATTGAATGAATAGTAGTTCCAAAAATGTTATATGGTTGTGAGGCATAGGCTATAGATAGGGTTATATGGAGGAAGGTAGATGTGTTAGAAATGAAATGTTTGAGGACAATATGTTATGTGAGGTGGTTTGATCAAGTAAGTAATGAAAGGATAAGAGAGATGTGTGGAAATAAAAAGAGCATGTTGAGAGAGAAGAAGAGGGTGTTGAAATGGTTTGTACATGTGGAGAGAATGAGTGAGGAAAGATTGACAAAGGGAATATATGTGTCAGAGGTGGAGGGAACTAGGAGAAGCGGGAGATCAAATTGGATGTGGAAGGATGGAGTGAAAAAGATTTTGAGTGATTGGAACCTGAACATACAGGAGGGTGAGAGGCGTGCAAGGAATAGAGTGAATTGAAATTATTTAGAATACTGGTTGATGACATGCTGTCAATGGACTGAACCAGGGCATGTGAAGCATCTAGGGTAAACCATGGAAACGTCCATGGGGCCTAGATGTGGATAGGGAGCTGTGGTTTTGGTGCACTACATATGACAGCTAGAGACTGAGTGTAAACAAATGTGGCCTTTTTTGTCTGTTTTCCTGGCACTGCTTTGCTAACACAGGGAGTGGCAATGCTGTTTCCTGTGGGGCAGGGTGGCGGTGGGAATGGATGAAGGCAAGTAAGAATGAATATGTACTTGTGTATATATGTATATGTTGGTGTATGTGTACGTATATGTGTATATGTTGATATGTATATGAGTATGTGTGTATATGTATATACATGTGTATATGAGTGGATGGGTCTTTCTTCTTGTTTCCTGGCGCTACCTTGCTGACACAGGAAATGGCAATCAAGTATGGAAAAAAGAGAAAAACTTTGGATAAGAAAAAGAAATTGACATAAAATAAATCAATCATAATCAGTGGCATTACAGCAAAATGGCATGACAGTGACCATCACATCATGTTTCATAAACAATGGTTTATCTAGTTCATCACTAAAAACTAACCATTTCCACCAAACCTACATCTCAGAACCCTTCCACAGATATCAAAGAAGAAAGTGCTATGAGAAGTACTTGAAGTACATTCATGATGCTTATGAAAACTGGCATGGAATTATCACAGTGTATCAATTGTTATTGCATCCTTTCATGTGAATCACTGATGCTGGCAAGATTGGGACTACATATGACAAAGCACCATCCTCGATTGAAAGAAAAGGGCATGGTGGCTTACTCCAACCAAGAGCCAAAGGATGGAAGCAACAGAGGCTGGATACAACTGGACCTTTCCAAGAAATAAATAAAAAGTTTATGGTAGCATCATAAAATGTTGCTACTCAGTGGCTGGTTAGTCAGGTTTTCAATGCATTTACAGCTCAAAATCAAGTGCCTGAGAACTGACAGAATGCCTGTATAGTGCCAATGTATAAGCAAGGGAGACAAAAGTGAATATTCATTCTTTAGAGCTATAAGACTTGAACATACATGTAAGCTGTATGGGAGAGTGGTGAATAAGATGATGGTGGCATGGATAGAGAATCAGATTGGGGAGGAAAAGTGTTGCTTTTGGAGTGTAAAGGATATGTGAATCTGGTGTCTGCTTTAAAGAATCTGTGCAGGATATACTTAAACAAAGAAAAGGATTTGTATGCAGCATTTAGAGATCTGGGGAAAGCGTATAACGGTGGAAAAAGATGCTCTATTTAAGGTGTTATGAATATATTGTAAGGGAAGAAAAGATACTAGAAATAGGGAGTTTTCAAAGGCATGTGTGCAAATTGGAAGAGAAAAAGGTAAGTGGTTCTAGGTTAAGGTGGGTCTGCATCAAGGGTGTGATGTCATTATGGCTATTTAATCTACTTATGGATGGGGTGGTGAGGGAGGTAAAAGTAAATGTTTAGGAGGTGGGCGGTTATGCACTCAGCAGGCGCTGGGGAAACCTGGAAGGTGAATGAGTAACTCTTTGATACTGTTACTTTAGTTTGGTACTTTTGACTGATGACATGTATCTGTGGCAGACTTGGGTGAGATAATGCAGAAGATGGTTTATGAGTATGGGAAAGTATGTGAAAGGAGGAAGTTGTTGGTTACTTTGAATGAAAGTATAAAATGGTTTAGCAAGGGAGAGAGACTTCAGTTTGAGTGTAAGTTTGGATGTAAAGAACCTGAAGGAAGTGAGATGCCTTAGATACCTGGGAAGGGATGTGGTAGTGAATGAATAAACTTACAGGAGCAGAGTCGTCTAGTACATTCCTCTGAACTTGTATGTATCGATCTTTTGTATACTCCAAATTTTTGATAAGTCCATTCATCTCATTTGAAAACCATTCTAGATTACTCATCTTCAAGTACTCTGTTGCCTGAAAAAAGTTAAAAAATCATACAGTTATTATGGACCAAAAAAGTTATATAAATGATAACGTTTAATAAACTATACAGCTTAGGAGAAAGCTGATAAAAAAAAATACTTGTACATCTAACAAATGCTTCTTTTAAACATTTCTTAATTCCAATGAATAAAATATCCAGTTAAATTATGTTAAAACAGGGTTCATACCCTCTTTGGAAGGTCATAATTTAAAATTTTCCAAACTTCAGGCATAGTCTGGTCATTTTTCAAAACAATTTTAACAAAAGTGTTCATCTATATATGAAAAGTAAGCATCATCAAAATTTAACAATTATAACTTTAAAATCAGTATTTACTTTACAAAAAATTATTGACAAACTGCCTCAGAAGAAAATATGATGATGTTCACCAAAAAAAAACTACCTCCTGGACCTTTTCTTACAGGCCTTAAGAGCAATATTTTTACCAATTGACAATTTAAAGGCCATTATGCACACAGGCCTGAACTTTCAATACTAAGAAATATAATATCCATGCTTTAAAAAATCATTGTGAATTATTATAGCCAGGGGGAGACAGTGGAGGCATCCAACCTCCAGCTTGTCCTCCCATAGACAGAAATGGCAGTAATTTTTGAGCTAGAATGAAGAAATCATATAAGCTCCTTAATTTTTAAATCCAAAAATTAAATTGAAAATTCTTACCACAATAAACTGTTGTCTTAACTGAGAGAACTACTGTAGAAGCTTCCTGCAGTCTGAGGAAATATATGACAGGCACATGGGTCGAACAAAACCTCTTGCACGTACATCATAAAGGGTGAAATAGTGTACATATACATGGACACCAGGATTAATATCTTGCTGAACCATCTGGGTATCCTCATAAACACGGAATTCACCACTGGGAAAATTTTACAATATTTCAGTATCACAATGATAAGGTTATCATCCTCAGCATGTGTTACTATTTCTGATGATTATGGATTTCCAACTACAACCAAAGTTTAAAAGAAAATGCTCATCTAAAATTAGATAACATTTGATAAATGATGTAATATAAACAACAGGGAACACTAGATATGTGTCCTTTTATTAGTACAGACTTATTTTCTCACAAATTAAATTTTCTCCAAACTGATCCATACTTTGTGCATGTGTTTACAGCCCAAAAACAATAATGGAATACAGTAATCTTACGCTTTTATGCATGTAGGACAAACCATAGAGGAGAGAATGTATCATCAGGTTCTGACCACCAGGCTCCCCTACTCTAGATTTCCTCCCTCAATCTAGTCATAACTGATGGTGGATCAATATTAATATCCCTCAGGGTTCTGTCCAAACTACTAAGCTCTTATTCCTTTTCATCATCTATTTCCTTTCTTCAACAAATAACCACATACATGTTTTACTTTTCCAAACAAACGAACAGAGAAGGGGGCCAAGTGAGGATTTATTCCGCTAAGGCTCAATCATCTGTTTGTGGTACTACCTCGCTTTCTCAGGAAATGGTGAATATGTGGTTGAGAGAGCAGAAGAGGGTGTGTTGAAATGGTTTGAACACATGGAGAGAATGAGTGAGGAAAGGTTGACAAACAGGATATGTGTCAGAGGTGGAGGGAGAAACGGGAGACCCAATTGGAGGTGGAAGGATGGAGTGAAAAAGATTTTGAGCGATTGGGGCCTGAACATGCAGAAGGGTAAGAGCTGTGTGAAGAACAGAGTGAACTGGAACAATGTGGTATACCAGAGTCAATTTGCTGTCAGTGGACTGAACCAGGGCATGTGAAACGTCTGGGGTAAACCATGGAAAGGTTTGTGGGACCTGGATGCAGATAGGGAGTTATTGTTTCGGTGCATTACACATGACAGCTAGAGAATGAGTGTGATCGAATGTGGCCTTTTTTGTCAGTTTTCCTGGTGCTACCTCGTTGATACAGGGGTGGCAATGCTGAGGAGCAGGGTGGAACCAAGATTGGATAAAGGCAAGCAAGGAAAAGACAACAAAGGCCCCATTTGTTCACACTCAGTCTCTAGCTGTCATGTAATAATGCACTGAAACCACAGCTCCCTTTCCACATCCAGGCCCCACAGAACTTTCCAGGGTTTACCCCAGACGCTTCACATGCCCTGATTCAATACTTGTCTGCTGTTTCCTACATTAGCATGGTAATGCCAAGAACAGATAATGCACCAAAACCAGAGCCCCATATCCATAACCTTGCCCCATAGATCTTTCCATGGTTTCCCATGGCCACTTCACATGCCCTAGTTCAGTCCATTGACAGTACATTGACCTTTATATCCTTCTATGTTACTCTATCCCTGCATGCCTTTCCCCTCTAGCATGTTCTGGCCACAACCACTCAAATCATTTTTCATTCAATCCTACCATCTCTTTTCCCCTTCACTTCTGACACTTATTCCCTATGTCAACCTCTACTCACTCAGCCTTTCCATACATCCAAACCATTTGAGCACATCCTCTTCAATTCTCTCAATCACACTCTTATTACAACACCTTTCTCTTAACCTTTTATTCCTTAATTGATCAAACGACCTCACACCACATATTGTCCTCAAGCATTTCATTTCCAACGCATCCACCCTTCTCTGCATATCCTCATCTACAGCCCATGCCTCACATCCATACACCATTGTTGGGGACTAATATACCTTCAAACATACCTATTTTTGCCCTCCAAGATAACCATCCTTCTTTCCATACATTCCTCAATGCTCCAAGAACCTTCTACCCCTCATCCATCCTATGACTCACTTCCACAGCCATGGTTCCATTCACTGCCAGTCACTTCCACATATCTAAAACACTTCACTTTTTCAAAATATTCTCCATCCAAAGTCAAACCCCAATTAACCTGTCCCTCTGCCCTCTTAAACTTATTAACCTTGATTTTATTCAAATTTACTCATTTAAAACACTCTACCAAACTGAGTCACCATCTTCTGCAGTTTCTCCCTTGAATCTGTCATCAGCAAATAACACCTGACTTGCTTCCTAAGCATCCCTGCCCCCTTTGCAGACTGCATACGTGTCCCTTTCTCTTGCATTTGCATCCCTCACCATCCCATCCATGAATAAATTAAACAGCCATGGTACCATCACATACACACTTGTCTAAGTTACTTTGTAATGGTCAGCAGCATTAAAATATCTATTATCAAAACTTACCTTGTGTTCAAATAATCTGTAGACAGGACTTTCACAACAAATTCATTAAGATCAAGTTGTACTGATGGTGATTGAGGTATTGTTAACAGTGGCACAGGTCCCTCAATCTCTGAAAATTCTGCTAACAGGACAATATCCTCACTTAAATGTGTTGGAGACCATGGCTGAAAGGAAAATATCATTGAAAAATAAAAGGCTTCATTTTTTTCCATGTGTAACTTCTTCAGTCCCAACAAGTGCCTTATGGTCCACACACGTGGCCATGGATTAGACATACATACAGAGGAAAATGTATGAGACCCTGCAATGAAACTCATAGCGGATGAGTGACTCTAAGAAAGTTAATTAAGACTGGGCCACATGAAAGGGAATACTGGCTTCAGACTTATCAATTATCACAATGACAAACAGGCTTATCATTTTTAAAAGATATTTTTCCACTATTGTTGAATCACGTATAAACACTGGTCCAGTCATGGCAATGTAATGGAGGCTATGGAATTCTTTTC
Organism: Panulirus gracilis; assembly: GCA_032361445.1. Lineage (NCBI taxonomy): Eukaryota > Metazoa > Arthropoda > Malacostraca > Decapoda > Palinuridae > Panulirus > Panulirus gracilis. The sequence continues at coordinate 4,696 of JAUUEG010087726.1, read as the reverse complement.
ATTGTCCAGATTTGGTACTGAGTAGTATCCCAAGGGTGTTTAGTCTGTATATGACCTTTGTGCTGATATCGTGATGGGGAAGTGAATGTTACATGCACGTTACATGTGATACTAAGTATAATTGGGGTTTTGCTGAGTGGGAGTGGGAAACCATTCTCGGTGATGGGAGATTGCAGGTTGGATTCATGTCCATCTGGAGTTAGAAGGGTATTACTGGATTTCTGTGGCAATGCAGACATTTAGTTTTAATAGAGCCACTATCCTAAATGCATGCTACAGTGTTGCATGTTTGTTGTTACTTGGGTTACACAGGTGACAGGTTATATGGGAAGAGATTGAAGGGAATGGCAATGAATGGTTTGTTGATATCCACTGCCACTAAAACTGTTTGGGACAGGGGCTGTGGTTGGTTAAGGCTATCAAGTATGTGTTGTGTGAGGCTTTTGAGCAAGGTGACAGTGGAGTAAAAGGGCCAAAAGCTGTGCTGTGTGGGAGAGAGTGGTTGACTGTTGTGTCTGTCAAGGAGTTTTGATACTGAAGACAGCAGTGATGTTAAGGTCATACGAAGACGGCTTTAATAGTTTGGAGGGCCTTAAGATGGGAACAAGTACAATGCTAGCAAGTTTCCAGATGTTTGGGATCTTGCTGCATAGCTAGGAGTGGTTAAAGACAGTGTAAGTACAATGGTGTTTTACATGTGAGTGTCAATGGAAGTGGTGAGTGAATAAGCAGCTGTTTCAGGGTGTTTTTTGTAGGTTTTTCATAGTCATCTTAATTAGGAGTAAGGTTAGTCTGTGACTAAGTTTTGAGTAATTTGAAGACTGCAGTTACAATTTTTTTTTTCATATTCAGAAGAATGTTAAACCAAATTCAAAACACTTATCAAAGAAATAACAGTTACTGTAGTCTGCTGAGTCACAGCATCTCAGGAGCTTGCCATTGGCACTTCTCTCTGAATTACCAAACAGAACATGTTTGAGCAAAAGTATCTAAAAAGTGTTTACTATCTACATATTCAGTGAAAGACTGAAAATCTAGTGACAGCTTAACCACAGCCACTAACCAGGTTGATTCTACCTGTATGACCCAACTAGGTATCAGGATGGTTTGTGATGGCTGCAAAATAAGCCAGCACTTAAGTGGATATCATGTTTCACTCTTTTGGGCAAGATTGCAGTCTTCTCTTTCTGCCTCACCCACATATTGGCTGGCGGCATTCAGCTCACAAACCTAAAATCTCTCCATCTAACACAAAACACTTGATAAGAAACAACTCGCACAACTTGTTCTTTGTATGGTGACTAGATTTTTGTGGTGAGCACAATGTTCTAACCCAGCCTTTTGGCAAAAACTTGTCAGAAGTACTCATAAGTATGTAATCTCTCTCTCTCTCTCTTTCTCTGAAGAGAATAGCCTTATTCATCAAGCTAGAAGTGCAGTGATTGCTTCTCGCTAACCAAGCTATTGTAGCAAAATCTCTTCATAGGTACTGGTAGGTAGGTAGGTACTCACTCATGTGTCCTTCAACCAAGCTGACACAAATAACTACAAATGTAGAGCATGGTTTCCAATCTGACTAGGTATCATCTGTATATACATTTGTAACACAAAATAAGTAATTACTATGGTAACTTACCCGAAATACAGGAGATGGAACTGTAGATCGAATATCAAGCTCAAGAGGTAAAGTCAAAAGTCCAGCAGGAAAAGATGCATTGGGAAGGAATCCTGTGTCTGCCTGCCATCTTGCCATTTTCCTGAAAACCAGAACAATTTGGGATTTCCATCCTCTTCACATGTCCAAACATTTCAGTAATTCAACCCTCAACAATCATGCTCTTGCAATACTTTATGAACTCCTATTGTCTAATTTCCTACTATACCCAGTCTGAAATTCATGCAATTTTCAAAAGGTCTTCCACAAGCAATTTTGTTGCTTTATACAACGTTTCACCCCTAAACATAAGGGTGGACAATACTGTTCATTCCAGCAAACTTCATTACAATAGTTAGAACAGTTTTCCTTTTTCACTTTTATCACAGCTCAAGTAACGTTTCTCAAGTTTTGTGGCATTGTCAAAAGTAAATTCTCTAAAGCAATGTGTCAATTCAGTTACCAAAAACAAACCCTTGTCGATGCTGCATGATTTCTGTATTCTTAAATTTTTTCTATAATTATTGACAAGACAGCAAAATCAATGTCATGCAAGATCCTGCAAATCTAAAATATTCCTTAAATTGTACTGGGTCCAATGTAGGATTTCCAACTTGGTAAGGGATTTAAAAGGACTTTCCATATCCTCAGACAAAGTGAGGGAAGGCTCTAGTTGTCATCATATGGAGAAGCACCCCAAAGTTTAAACGTAAAGTCCTGTGACAAACATTGTTACTAAAAAGGAGCAAATTCTACAAGTACTACTATTTTTGTGGTAAGATCTCAAAAATCCATCCTTCCTTAACAAGGACGATTGTGGAAGAAGCCACAGTTCAAAAAGAATGCCAGGAGAACTGAATGCAGCTGGTGGCTCCACCACTGGGCCTCCCCTCAAAAAGTCATTCTTTACAGTCCACACCAGCTCAATACATTAATGTTGCTGTATTTCTTAATATTTCTTGGCTGTTAGGGGTAGCTGGGTAAGGTTTTTCTTGGTTTTATTGATTCCTGTTAATGCTTCAGCTAATTCTACATCTATACAACCCACGATTTTCCTGATCTTCATAACACTACTATCACTTTCTATTATATACAAAATAATGCAACATATAATTCATCCCCAATCTAAATCACGTATATAACTTGGAAAGGGTCTGCTAACATGCATTTTCTTCCAATCAATGCGTTATCTCTGTAGTGTCTCTAAACTACTGTATGAAAAGCATCTAACATAATTTGCTATTTCTCAATATTAGCTTTTGATATGGTTCTACACTTAGTTTTTACCTATTACATATCTATCAAAGCCCCAATCACCCCTTGGATGTAATAAATTAATTAAAACAAAAAAAAATGGATTCATAAGGAAATAAGTCCCCCCCCCTTAGTAAGCCTTGATGTACTGATGAACGTGAAACATGTAGACTAGCTAATCTCATACCAAATACTGTGTCTTTACGACTTTAAGGTGTTCAGACGAAATTAAAGCCAGTAATACAAAGATATAAGAAAAATAAGTTATAACTTTCAAAACTGGTGATTTACCATCTGTCTGTTTTCCTGAACAACTGCCTTCCACTTTAAAACGTTTACAATAGATCTAATAAAGTCACGATATTCATACCTCAGAAGACAGATACAGGTATCATTACAGCCTTAGTAAGGTGTTTGGAGGGCCCTTCAATGGTCCCGCTGTCATCTGACAAACTTGTTGTTTACATCACGAGTTGGTCGCTTGTACCTCTGATTGTCAGTACATATGTACCGGATTGGGGGTTAACTACATAAAATAAATACGGACATTTTTATGTATGAATTTGGTCTTCATTGTAACACTAATTATCATCTGGAGTACATCCGATATGCCCTTGTTTAATTTGATACGAAATGGATTACCTGGCCTCCCCGAAATCGTATCTGAATTAGGATATGTTTACCAAGTGTGTTTGAGCACCTCCACAAATGGTGAAGAATATTATCCGAAGACAGTGTCTCACGGACATCATAATGTTGGTAATATATATGAATGTAACATGAGATTTACAAATGCAGGTCATTCATCTTAGAGATCAAATTATAGCAGCATAACATTTAACGTGGCTCCCATTTCTCTCCCTTTTTGGAATGTAAAGACTGGGATAAGAATTTTGAAACATGGTTGATAATAATGCTCAATCAATATGGTCCAAAAAGTGCAATACATGGGAGAAATGTTACTGTTAACACAGTAGGAAGGTCCCGCAGTACCAGTGCTTGAGAGGGGTGAAGATGTGACGTAGGAGTTCCTTGGTGCTACTGCAAAAGTAAGTCGTTGCACGTTTTCATGGTGCTACTAAAGGAGGGAGGAGACGCTTAAGATCATATTCCATTCTTTCTGATCACCAATACGGATTTCACAGTGCTAGTTCTAATGGTGATCTTTTCTCCTTTGTGACTCACATCTGGTCCTCTTTTAAGGATTTTGGTGAAACCTTTGTTGTCTGGAAAGCGTTTGATAGTGCGTGGCACAACTCTGCTTTCTTAATTTCTTTTATTTTTTTTTTTAACTATGATCATTAGCTTCCTCCATGGTAGATCAATTTCAGTAGTTGTTGAAGCGACTTCGCCCGTTTTATCCCAACAGTGCTGTTCATCAGGGTTCTGTCATATCGCCTCTTTTTCCTCTGCTTCTTACCTTATTTCCTTCATGCCGACATTTCCACTGTGCACGCCTCTTTCTCGTACTGAACAATTTCTTCTCTCAATTCGGACCTCTGGATCATCTCAGATTAGGGAATCGGTAGCCTTAGATTTAGCAGTGCTAAAACACAGAAGCAGTAGCCTTAGATTTAGCAGTGCTAAAACGCAATTAATCTTTATAAATCTGTTGTTTGAGAATATCAGAATTCAACTGTGTAATGACATACTGTAAATTTGTTGAGCATAACCATATACTCCGCTCTATTCTGGAAACACCACGATCTCAGCATTATATAGTCTGCTTCTCAAAAGCTGGTATGTTGTATAGATGCTATAATTATTTTTGTACAGGGCTTATATATA
>JAUUEG010087284.1:0-10385 GCA_032361445.1 Panulirus gracilis | reverse complement strand
AGAGGTGTCTAGTGTGTCAAAACTGGATTTCAGCACTTAATTCCACTGGCAAACCGTTTTCTCAATGCCTACTTACTCTTTTTTGGGGAAGAAGATTGTGAATCTTATCAGGATTCCTTCTCTTTCATGGAATGACCGATGCAAGATCTTGGAGCCGGAATTCTCAATACATCTCTGGTTACAGACAGACTAAAACTCAGTAAAACAATAGTATCAAAATGGAGATTCCTAGTGTAGAAGGAATGACATAATCCAACATATGTATTTTGTTATTCTTCTGGCTTCCAAGCCCCATCTAGCTTGCCATTTACACCTGACATAATCATTTATTCTGCTCAAAATATCACTGAGGTATAACTCCCAATTATAGATTGATTGATATAGCAGTGTCAGCCTTGGAATATACCGTTTCATTACTACTGATACCAACATGTTTGAAATACCTGCGGTATTCTACACTTTCATGATCATAATCATGGATTTACTGAACTATGGGATGGCTTGGAATTGTATTGTAATATGGAAATCAGAGTACATTTCTAATCTTTTTAAAGAGATTGTTCAGTTAATCTAAGTGTAGCTTGAATACCATATAGTATTACATTGAATATGGATTTTCTTGGAAGATTTTGTATGGAGATTCTTCTTCAGTAACTATGGCAATGGCATTATGATGTGATTACAGAAGCATAGCAGCTTCTGGTTTTCTTCTAGTCCCTACAAAGTTCAATGTCAGGAACCTTCCAGGGAGAAAACCAGGTGAAATCCACTGCTTGAATTGTGATTAAGATTAAACCACTCTTGAGAAGTTTCACTGTTGATCAAATAACTCCATCTGCTACAGATTGTCTGAGAAGTGAGTAATTTCAAATTTTTCACTAGATGTAGAAATCTACCTTTTCAATACTCTGCTGGATTCCTACCACACATCTACAATGCCCTTCTGATGTTCCTTTGTCTTTGTCTTTTAATTCAGAGGAAATCTTAAACGCAAGTTCCCCGTGTGATAGTGGGTTGGGGGTTCTTCCATTTCAAACTATCCATTCCCTTGTACTACCACTTCTTCCTCTCCTGTATCCAACCTAATAAAAAAAGAACATTTACCAGATGCCTCACCACCATATACATTCAAAACCTGCAAAATGAAAACACAAATACTGCAATACAATCTCACCTCAAAGAGCTCGACACTTGGTTCTTTGCAACATTGCTAAACCCTTCTTATTTAAACCACTCCATAACTAACCACAAACTCAGAAGTGAAAATAAAAAAAATGAACACTGCCTCAGATTTCAGGAACTAATACTCATGTATATCCCCTACTCAAGCAAAGACATCAAGGACAAAACATATACATGTTGTATTAACCCAAATCAAATGCCCTTCCATCCAAGATTTAAAGTGCTACTCAGACACACTCCCTAGTCACTTACAATTTACCCTTTCCCAACTACATTTTGGACACATAATCACCAGTTGGCATGCACATAGGCAACTTACACACTGAACACTTTCTCCTCAATTGCCCTGAATTCATCCAACAATGACAAAATATTACTGGTTAATGACTTGTGGTCCCCCTCAATAGGGATAGCCAACTTCCTGTTTGCTCAGACAGTGCCACAGAAAGGACTCCCTAAGTAAGAACATAAGGTTTTTTCAACGGTACTAACTGTGCCATGTGTGGACATCTATCAGGGTGAAGTACCTATAGAATATTCTGTACCTATCTTCTTGTTCTATACATGAGAAATATCATACAGGATAAAGACAACTGGAAAGGCAGACAAACATATAAACACACACACACACACACATACTTCATATATATTTCAAATGGATACCTTCTTCTGTGTACTATTTGCCTTTGCAGTTGCACAACAAGGCATGAAGCAAGAAATGTTACAGTATAGATGGTTTATGAATTACATGCACAAAATAAGATAACTGAACTTATCATTACATGATACAATGAATAACTAACCACAAAAGATACTTGCCATGGTAAATCTGTGGGCATGATGCATTCTTTGTTGAGACCAAGTACCATATAATTCAAGGAACTGGTGTCTCTGCTCCAGGATTTTGGCTACAAATCCCACTCCAACAAAATCAACTTCCAATTATAGTGCATGTATGCACTTGATCCAGTCATTGTAAATGGGAACAGAGTTAAATCAAAGATAATAAAGAAACATCAAGATTCCTAACACTTTACTGACATGTCATAACAAGATAATTAACCCACACAAAAAGTATTTCTTGAAATCTGATCTACTTACGATAATTATCATTTATAATACCAGTTGACTGGTGAGAGAGATGGAAGGTTATTAAATTTTTGAACAAACGCCTGGTGACCTGCACTCAAGCATACTTCATCAAATAGCATGGAGACTTTACAATGGTTATTTCTACTTTACTAGAATACAATTAATCCTTTTCATGCAGAATGTGGCTTTTATGGGTTTGCCATTTCCCTGTGGAACATGGCTTTCATAATTCTAAACTTGGCGCTTTTAACCTTCAACCAAGATATGTATATATATGCTGCCTGTGTAACCTCTCCACCTGTTTATCTACAAACTAAAATTTCCTGCCACAATTCTGAGGCTACGTTCTGGACTGGGGAATGGGAGGTGGGGCATAGGAGTGCAAAATGTCTTCACATGGCATGCTTAGCTGTCCTCCAGACATGAGAAAGGGAGATCTTAGACAGTCTGTGTAGATACAGATGGCATAGCCAAAAATATCTCTATTTCTGCTTTCTTTTTTCATACTTGTTTGCTGTTTCCCATGTTAGCAAAGTAATGCCAGAAACAGACGAAGAAAGGCCTCACTCGCTCATACCCATTCTCTGTCATGTGTAATGCACTGAACCCACAGACCCCTATCCACAACCAGACCTCACAGACATTTCTATGATTACCTCATAGATGTTACTCGTATATGAACACTCAGTTAAAAAAAAAAGTTTGGGTACATAATAAGCGTGAAACATTATCACACACTGTCTAACAGAGACTGAGAAATTTTTGTCTCACCAACTACAAGTTGGCAGCCCTCTCATCAAGAGGGTGCCATATCAACCACTAGTAGCATATCCTGCCAAATATTTTGGGAATGTTATATGTTTATACAAATAATATACATGTTATAAACGCACTGACACTGTCGTTTATAGCACCTATTTCAGCATGTTGCCAAATCCACCATGCTGCTGTGTTTCAGTGAACACAAAGCTGCTGGGCAATATCACACAAACACAGTAGCCCTCACTATGGGGGACTACAATAGCTCCATGAATTGCCAGTGAAGTTTCTATCATGCCTGCCTGACCATGACACTGGTGGCCGACAATGACTGTGCTGACATAAATGCCACAATAAGTTGGTCAAATATGTTGGACCAACCACAGCCAGGAATAACAACATTCCCATGTTAAGAGCTGGTTAAACCATTACAGTAGCCATGGGACTCATGCACTGATACACTTTTACCTAGTCTACATAGCGTATGAAATAAAAACAAAATAATAATCATTCCTTCACTATATAAGGCAAAAAATAATTATGATTAAGCAAGCCTGGTAGCAATCCTGTTCACTCTCATCTACAAGTGATGGCATATCAACTTATACATGGACTTTTCAAGGCTAAATTTAGTTTGTGTTTATTTCTCATTTTGTAAGGATAAGCATGCTTTTATACTGCCAGAGATAAAGGAATCATACCAAAGTGGACAGAAAAGTCTACCGAGAGGTTGGATGGCTAAAAGTGTACCAGTGGGGTTGATGTAGTAACCATGAGATTCCAAGCACTATGGCACATTTACCCATATAAAATAAAACAACCTCAATCATAACTTGTAAGCAGTGAATTAAACTTTATCTAAAGATCATGAAGTAAAACTGTGTGATTGCTGAAGCTGATTGAGAGATCGTATATAAAGTAATGAGAAGAATATAAACTCGCCACAGTGACAGTGGTCTTCAAATAGTGCATGGAGAGGATGTCCTGAGATTTACTGCCTAAAGGCACCACTTGCCCTCTTCACCACGACCTAAGACTGGCCAAAAGTTGATCTTAGCTTTGCTTTTGCATTGTTTCACACTCGTGTTGTTACATTTTATGTTCCTGATAGTGTTCAAGTGGAATATGGGCCACCATGGGCCTTTACAGAGGCTGGTTTGTTTGTCAAGGCAAAACATAAACAACACCCTCCAGCTCTCACCAAGGGTACATTTGTTACTTTCCATAGTATAATAGATGCTACTATATTTCATTGAAATATTCTCATTGCTTCATAGTTGAGGTGTATTTTCTAGAAGGTATTCTGTCACTAGGGTTGGGGGGGAAGAGTACCGCCCATGTATCTCTTGCAAATCACAGAAGGCACCTGAGTGGAGGAAAAAGCTAAGGGCTGGAAATCCTCCCTTGATAAAAAGAATGGATGAAAGAACCAAATGAGGAATATTTATGGTGCTTATTAGAGAAGGGATGGGGATGCCACATGCCACACAGAATGGGCTAAGAAATAGTATAAAGATAAACTGAAGTAAATGTTTTTATCTTCTGGATTTCAGCATATGCTGTTCATGTCATCTGCTACATTATTTTTTAATGTAAGTCTTGATATGTCAAACAAAGAATTACATACAACTTGGTGTGACAAAAATAGTGTCATGGATATGCAAGTCTAGTAATTCATAAGTAAAAAACTTGGTGTAAGAAATTAAGCATCATGGATATGAGTCTAGTAATTCATAAGTAAAAGCACTCTCAAGCTACAAGAAAAGACCCTGTATCACCTACCTAGCTTGACAGGGAGAGTGCACATACTAAACAACAGCGTAAGAAAAGATCCTGTATCACCAACCTAGCTTGACAGGGAGAGTGTACATACTAAACAATAATGTATGCAAATCATGGATTTCTAATGTGGGTTTGTTAGTAATAGCCAGCTTCAAAATCACAGACAGCACATACATGTAAAGACGTTCTGATAAAGATAACTTTCTCAAAACAATACTTTAATAGTAAATATCATGAGCAATACACAATTTTCAATTTCTATATACATACATCATATATAATTTATAATTCACCATTTCGAATTTTTGCATAAACATAACATACAAACAATAAATAAGCCTCACATACATAAACTGACATCAAATAAGTGGTGGTATTGAAGACAATTTCTACCTTAGAGCTAAAACATAAACAGACTAAACAGAAAATACAGAAGGATCATATTCATTATAGAGCTGCACTTCAAAACAACAAAGTATAATGTCTTTCGGTGATCACATAAGAAGATACATTACCTTCACATCTTTGCATTACTGATTTATATCCCTTTCTGACAATATTAGTACTGCTTATTCTGTCATCTTACAATATGCTTGGCACTATATTTTTAGTCTTTAGCTTTAATTTTCATCAGCTAACACAAGACAGTAATGAGTATATGATTTTAAAATGCATATATTCATTATAATGATCTCCTTTGCATTTCCAAGAAACATTATTTTCTGTTTAAACACATCAAATGAACACCAGGTTTTTTTTCAATTGAGCAAAATAACCTCTGGATGAACACATCATTGATGAAGAGAGCTTTCAATTCCATCTCACACAATGATTCTGCTGTCAATAGTCAAAATCATTTCTGTATCCTTACACATTACAAATGTTTTAATTTTACAACCATTTACACTCTGACACAATTTCTATCAATGCTCCTCACCTCATCTCCAGCTGTATAGCAGAGTAATGTCAAGCTGAGATACTATCAAGTTGAATAAGTTTGTGGGAAAATATATATGATCTGGGACAAGGGACAGGATACATTATAATCATTGGACTGTATCAAACTATCTACACTAAAGAAAAATTAAAATACTGTGGTAGTCATTTACAACAAGATTATCACAACCATTATAAAAATGGACACTGAGTTGAAATCTTCCAGACAATCAATGCGTATCTGCAATACATCTCTGCTTACTTCTCATCTAGGCTGCAACAGGGAAGAGTGGCTGGATTTTATGACACACCATAGGGTCAACTTTCCACTAAATCAATCACAGCAGAGAAAAAATTTTCATTAGCCCATTACAAGTGAATAGTATTTAGCGCTATTCAGTCTGCACTAACACATATCATCTGTCGGGACTTATGATATGCTATTCTCAAGCATACCAAAACAAGTTAGAGGTCCATTCTTCCAATTTCATTTCAGCTATCTTGATATAGGATGATGGGAAAATCTACATGGAGACATGGGAATGGTAGTCGTACCTCACCCTGTTAATTGAAAGAATGAGAAGGACCAAAAATGATGGGAATACATAAATACAATAAATGCTGGAAAAAATATGTATAAGAGTGTGCATATTCATTCTCCCATAATTACCCCCCAATATCAATAAAAGAGTCCTGGTGTTACCAAGGCCTTTCTAAAGACCCCAACAGCCCAAGGCTGTGCTACTCCCAGTAGCAGCAAAATGTCAACTCCTTTGGAGACAGGTTCTTTGATGAGCCTGTACTCCTACTGATACAGTCTTGCCAAAGACATTAACAGACTCTGCCTGCTTGTGGTTATGCCTTGAGTGAAAAGTTACCTTCACCAAGGCCGTATCAACATCTCTTAACAAAAGGGAGTACAGTCTCATCATCTCATCACAGAACTTCTCACCCCCTACTTCTGGAAGTTGTGCAGACAAGCCACTGAAGCCCCTTCGGAGAAAGGTATCCTGGGGTTATATAAGAATAATAGTAACAAGCCCTAAGGATAGGGAAGGATGAATACCAACCATACCATACCATTCACCAGAGCTTTCTTCCATACCTCATCCCAAGCACATCATATCAGACGTAACTTTTTCATCGCTCTTTACTCCTTACCACTTCTTCATCTTCTCCCTCACTGCAGCTCCCATTATTTCTCTTGTTCTCTTCAAACTATTCACCTACAGTACTTCCAAGATATTTCATTATTCTCTGAAGCTCAATGATATTGTATTCTCTTACCGCATCTCTTATGTGCATTTGTTTTCAGCAAACACCTTTTTCTTCACCTCCTGTGACTTGCTCTTGTGCTCCTCACAATTGCTCACTCTCCTTCCTTACAGATACGTCGATGCATCTCTCACTTCTCTATTCCTAGCAAGGTAACTACTTTATCCAACCACTCACTAACTTTTTTCACACTTGCACTTCCCATTTTCTGAATGCCACACTCTTTACCCACAAGTGTAAGCAATACGTCCCTGAGGATAGGGGAGAAAGAATACTTCCTACATATTCCCCACATGTCATAAAAGGCAACTTAAGTGGGCAGGAGTGGGGGAGCTGGAAACCCTCCCCTCTTTGTATTTCAATTTCTAAAAGGGGAAACAGAAGAAGGAGTCAAATAGGGAGTGCTCATCCTCCTCAAAGGCTCAGATTGGGGTGTCTGAATGTAACCAAGATGAGAAGGAGATAGGTAGTATGTTTGAGAAAAGAAATCTGGATGTTCCAGCTCTGAGTAAAAAAGCTCAAGGGTTAAGGGATTTTATGCCACTTTTCATTCGGTCTAAAGTAACAGTATCCAATTCTCTTTTCCAAGCTCATTTGCTTTCACTATTTTTCATGTCATTCCTCTTTTCCTCTAACCACAACAAACTTTCATGTACCCCTCCACCAAGAAATGATCAGGTCTGCCACTTGTCAAGTGAATTTCCGTGAATTAACATGAAATCCAACACGCCCACTGACACCAACCCAACTCACCCACATAAACTTATGTATGCACTTTTTTTTTCAAACAGAGCATGCCTGATCACTTTTCATCTTTCAGCACATAGTTTAACAAGCTCTACTAATTTCATTTACAGCAGTGCTCCCAAGGCCCTGGTGTTACCGGATTCCACCTATTCTTGGTTACAGAATGAGTAAAAAAAAAAGGCACCTAAGCCAATGCTGTGACACAGTTGGCGAAAGAGAGTACAGCCTCGTCAAAGAACTTTATGCTTCAGATGAGTCCGTGTCCCTGCTACTGAGTATAATGCAGCCTTGGAGCTGCAGAATCCCCTGGAAAATAAGTCCTGGGCAATACCAAGACCCTTTCAGTAAGAGGCTATGAGGCAACTATGAAGATAATATATAAATTCCAAGACCAGCAATTATACTCTCAATTGCCATATCGCCTAGTCTCTCACACAGATTCCCGAGCAACAACATATTTCTGTGTATGCCTTAGAGGACAAATTTCCAGGTAGTTCTTCTTTTCTACGTGTTTTTGGAAAGTGGTAATACAATAAAGGAAGTTTACAGCCCTCCCCAAATTTCAACCATTAGTTGTCTCTCACAACACAGGAGATTCATGGTTATAATTCTGATTTGCCTATCCCTAAGTAGGGGGAAGATGCACCAATGGGACTCTTTCAAACCTCTTCACTTCATCCATCATAATATCATCATTACATCTGTCAAACAATGATAAGCTTAACAAGTAATTAGTGAAACTACAATATTTGGTGTCTGCTTTTTCCCCTTTTGCATTCCACTGCCAAATTGAGAAAAAAACAAGAGTTAAAACGACAGCAAATAACCTTGTACTCCAATGCTTACATCAAAGGCATAACTTTACTTGTTATCCTCACACAAGTGCTCTACTGTATCGAAAAGTTTTGGAGACCTGAAACTCTCAGACAGTAACACCTGTTGAAAATCAGCAGAGAGATGTTGACTCTTTTAATTTTGAGGAACTTTTGAAAGATATATGTTAAGGGTAAATATGGTCTCGTGGCTATGTCAGTTCTAACTCTGATATAATGATCTCTAACAATCTAATTTGCATAAGGTTTCTTGTTAATGTAAACTGGATGAAATTAATCCATTATCAAACAAAAATATCAATAATTCTGCTATTAACTTTTATTTTCTTGCTAAAGTAAACTGGATGAAATCAATCCATTATCAAACAAAAAAATATAAATTCTACTTTAAGTTTCATTACTAAAACCAACCTGAGGAGTCAAATTTGTAAGTATTCTTCGCATTGTTGCTTTTACACCTCGTCGCAAAGGTGGGACTTCTTCATAAAATTCATGTGCAACATCTCCATCCTCATCAAAATACATTGACCTGTAAGAAAGATTTCAATATCATTCAAGAAAACCACCTTCAAAGCAAAATCAATCATGGAGAAATCAAAAATTTTTCTGATGATGGGCAACAGAACAACAGCAAAAAAGAGGGCATATGATAAAGAATATCATTTTCGATATATTTAAGGAAGCGATGATGGCATGTGCAAAAAGACGCAAGTGATATGAGAAAGGTGGGAGGTGGGCAGATTAAAAAGGGTAAATAGTGGTGGGTTGAAGAAGTAAAGCTGTTAGTGAAAGAGAAAAGAGAGGCATTTGGATGATACAAGGAAGGAGTCCCAGTGACTGGGTGATGTATAAAAGAAAGTGGCGTAAGTCAAGAGAAAGGTGCAAGGGTTGAAAAAGAGGACAAATGAGAGTTGGGGCAAGAAAGTATCATTAAACTTTACGGAGAATAAAAAGATGTTTTGGAAGGAGGTAAATAATGTGCAAAAGACAAGAGGACAAATGGGAACATCAGTGAAGGGGGCACTTGAAAACTCCCGACAAGAACAAGGCATTCTTTACAACCACAGACCTAATGTCGTAACAAGACTGGACCTGAATAATAATGAAGACTAGGGTGACGAGATGATACCAGGGGTATACAATGCTTTCCACCGAACTTCCAAGAATGTAATAATATAAATACCTTTTCCTATAACACAGAAAGGGAATTCCACACACACATGGTTATCATACGTCACTCAATTCCGTCTCGTAACCCTTCACACGTTTTATCACTGCATTCACACCCAGTTTCGCTGCTTTGTCTATTACAAACATTCACCGACTTTACACCAAAAAAAATGAAAACAGTTATTTCCACCCATTCTAATTGTACTTTATGGTTAGTCGTATCACAACTCGAGACCTGTTCACTGGCAAGGATGATCACACGACTCAAGAAACACACAAGGGCTGTCAAATGGTCTGTATCTCTTACCTCTCCATCTTTTTATTCAAAATTAGTCTATAATAAATGGGTCGTTTAAGTTAATGGCCAAAACGGTCACTAACCACCTCTCCCGTGGAACCACGACTGTATCCCAGGCGACCAACCCAACCATGCATCATAGATCGACTCACCCATCAAATTCTCATCTAAAAACCGACCATCCATCCCCAAACATCCCCAAAGAAAAAAAAATATATATATATATATAAATACATATATACACCAGGCGAAAATTCTAGACTCTCACCCTAATGAAAAAATAATTTCCACTTACCCTCTACGGGTATAGA
>JAUUEG010087065.1:0-11152 GCA_032361445.1 Panulirus gracilis | reverse complement strand
GTTTATTCTGAGTGTGACAGTGTAGTTAAGGAACACCTTCCCATATTTTTTTGTACAACTGATGTCATGGATAATTCACTGAATCATGCCATATTTGGCCTATAGTTGCAGCAGGTTACCAGTTATTAGCAGACTGTAATAGCATAATGCCATTGTGTTACCTGAATCAAATAGTAGATTGGTAGGTTGTAGCATCTGAAGGAATTCTTTATCCGAGTCAACAAAATAATCAAGGATTTAGCCCTTATTGTTGAAAGGATATCCTTCCTGTATAAAATTACTTTGACTTTGATGTCCAGTTGTCTACATTGTTTATTTTGATGAGAAGTATATGTATTCTTAAATTAGTCTTTGAACGAGTGAGCTGATTGGCCATGTTGAATTCTCAACCTTGCCTAACAGTGTCTTTGAAATGTCTGTTAGCAATGTTCCTATATTAGGTTATTGACGGCAGGTAAGCCAACCTTCTACTGAGTGAGGTTTATGTAATTTTCATGTGAAATATCACACTGCAGGTTGCACAAAAGCAGAGGATGGCATTGGTAAGTTTGATCAGCTTATAGTAGATTCAAGTAAGTCAGCCATCATATGTCTCGTAGTTGATAAATATGAAGCATCCAGTGCATTCCTGATACTTTTTAATTTCTTTTTGGCACATTTTAATATATCCTTAGTAATCATATTTGTTAATATGTAATGGTTGGTGCCTTTCACCCACAGGGAATGGTGATGCTTTTGGCATTTGAAATTGAATAGTTCTCACCATTTCTGGCTTCTTACTAGGGTAGAGCAAACCATTGCACAAATGTTTTTGGTTTTGTTCATTTCTCTGGTTACTCTTTTTCCTAAGATTGAGAGGCTGTGCACATGGCCAGTGTTCCTGTTCACAATAAATACCCAAACCCTACCCTACGCAAGGCATTTAGCTGATACCACAGGGCAAACATACCTATGTGGTTGAGTGTGATAGAAACTACAGTATGCTCATATGCGAGTTTCAAGTTCAAAGAAATGTATGTACCTATGTAGTGGGTTATTTACCTGCTTTTGTAAGGAAGATTGGAAAGATAAGCTGGAGGCCACAGTGTAGGATCTCTCATGGTGACATTGAGGACACTTGCCAGTTATTGAACAGATGTCAGAGTTGCTTTTCTAACCTGCAGCAGAGTGTAGGGGTGGGATTAATCTCTGCAAATTGGCATGAGGATGAATTTGATAAAATTTTGCCTATATACATGAATGTGTGCTATGTAGTCATTAAGGAAGAAGTGATCACTGGTAGTTTAACTAAACATTTTATAAGACTTATGTTGCCTGTCACCTATACAGGCTTTCATACATAGAAAGATTTCATTTTTCAGTGCTACTTTATCTTACCTCCTTAAATATATAATTCATATTTTTCAGGGTATATTTGATCTTCTCTGTGGCTTGGACGAGAGTGGATGGAGCTATGTTTTAGAGGTGTCCCGCAATGCAACAAAGCTTCACAACCATTGTGGAACTCTTTTGGCACACCCACTTCAGAGACCTACACAAAAGGATATACACTACACCCTTGGTGGTGTTGATTAATGTAGTGTATGGTAAGTTTGAAAATACCTGTCTCTTGGACCAAGAGAAAATGTACCCATGTAAATGGGTTATGCTCAAAACTCATTTACCACAGCACCAAAGAAGTATGTTTTATATGAAAAGATAATTTTCTTCCCTTGACTTTTCTGACTTGGTTGGGTAGATTTTTAATGATAAATCCTCAGAAGGCTGACCAAACTGTAACCCTTTAATCCCCCTGATGTAAATTTGCATGATGTGAGTGGTTCCTGTAGAAGTAAATACATGCACCAACTTTCACACCTTATTTGAAGGCCTGCCAGGCTTAGGTAGTTGCTGAGTTGGCAGTGCATTGTAATTTCTCCTTATAGTCAGGCAGCCTTTAGCCATGCCAAAGACGGCACATTCTTGAGGTTTTTAGGAAGGAAACCGAGCAGCGTTTAGCTAGATTAAGAGAACCAGGAGGATAATGATCTTGAATTGACATTGATAATCTGTCCAGAAGTACAGTCTATCACAGTTCAGTTTTGGTCTTTGAACAGACTACACAGTTTATATATTCTTAGATATATTTACATTTTATAATGTCTGCAAGCCATAATAGCCCAGTAAATCACACTTTGAGGTGTAAAACAGTTGTAATGGGAAATATTTAAAATATTATTCGTAGAAATTCTCAGTTTATGGGTAGAATGATAATGAAACAACATCTGCTACAACTTTCATCTCTCTTCACCACAATAAACAACACAGTACATAATTAACAAGACAAGTAACATATACAATGTCATTTGACCTTACACTGACAGTATTATCAGTTAATTCTTAAAAGTTTTATTATGATTATGTTCCCTATCACAAGCAAGGCAAACAAATGTTCTGTAACTGTAATGTAACTGGTTTATGACTGGTAATTCATAAATTTGTGTTACAGAAATTTATTGTTCACTAACAACTTGGGCAAAGAATGTCCTTGATTAACTCTTCCATTGTCTTTTGTCTCAAATTTCTTAACACACAAGTTAGTGAAGACAGATAGTTCACCACTACATTCATTATGCTACATAATTACAGTATTCACACTAATCACCCACATTTGCCATATAGCACATTATAGTAGAGAATATTCTCAAGTACCTTACTACAAAGAGTACATCGGTTTACCATATATCTGAGCAGACATACCATACTTCCCATATTAGAATGAATACATACCATACACATCAAGAGTGCAAGAACAGTACAATTGAGTGGCACAACAACTGTTAGTTAAGAGCCCATAGTTGAAGCAGCACAGAAAAATAATCTAAACACAGTCCAATGGAGTTGCGGCAGCTTAGGTAACTGGGTTTTTTGGCATTTACTCCGTACAAGATTTAACTTTACTGGATTGATTCATTATTTAGAAGTATCTGCCACATCAACAGCAAAGGTCACTAGTGGCAGTCACTGTACAGGATATGAAGCTTATTTGTAAAGTTTATTTATTCAGAGAAAGGTATGGTTAAAGACTTGTCGATGAGATGGATGGCTGCAGTAACTTGTCTACTCTTGAAAAACATTACAATAGAGAGATTCTCTCCTAGAATAAATGACAATCAAATATGAAAAAAAAATAATTTCAATGCTTATTGTGACACTAAAAATATGAATTTACATGTACAGGATATGTTGACGAGTAGTATATACCACTGCTGACCTTGTTTACAGGGGTTTGATAACATGGGTAAGGCTAGGACTCCAGTTCATCACAAGGGATCTTGATAATGAGAAGGAAGTCAGTAGTCCACTACTTTTCTAGAGAGTCTAGCAGCAGTGAAAGAGTTACAAGAGAAGTTGTTAAAAAGTGTGATATCATTACTTCCCTAAGTCAAGTAAGTGTATTAACAAAGTTGATATCACAATTCTACAATGTAGATGAAAGTATAGTTTGTTAACAAGTGTGACAGCATAACTTCACTAATTTACAAGACAACATGATGGGAATAATTCTTCCGGTACCCTAATCATTATTAACAAAGGCATCTTCTATTTACACTAATATGTCACTTGAACGAGATAGCTCAAGTTGGTTTACACTCTTCATACAATTCTAAATAATTTTTTCATATATTATCTACACAGAATTAAAATATTACTACGTCAGAAGCACACCTTAACAATTCACAACTTTTCATAAAAAAATACTTTGCAAGTTTTAAATGAAAATGCTTAGGCAAAAATTTATACTGTAATATAGATACATGTTACTTTATTGCATGACAGCAAATGGCCCTTCATTAAGTTAAAAAAATCCTTCATAAATAAAACACTTAAAAAAATATGATGAATTTTTAGATGTAAAGCACATTATGCATTCAATTTTTAATTCTCAAATTTCTTTTAATTTGAAGATAATGATAAGGCAAAAATCTAAAGAGGTATTATTTGGGTATCGTTAGTAACTACGGCAATGTCCTAAAAGTTTTACAATGTGTGCAGTAACGTCTACCAGTGGAGGTGCAACCTGGCAAGTTACAGTGCTTACAGACATATATTTACAATGATTTGAGTAGGCATGAATCATGTATTACGCTAGACTTATTATGCTCTTTACAAGCTGCTTCTACACAGACATTCATCCTGACAAAATTCTGTACTGCTGATTCAGTTTTATGAATATATTGTGATGTTCTATGAAAAGTTGACAAATATTGATAAAGTACCAAAATCCCTGGGGCATGCATCACTGATATTTGCAATTATCGCAGCTAATTCTGAATTAGTCTAAGAAATAACATTTTACATTTAGAAGTGGGTGCCTCCATGTTATTTGGCAAAAAACAAGCTAATCTTAGCCTTATTAGTGAAGACAATAAGTAAATTCCTCTCTAAAGCCATCCTTAAACTTTATAATTTGTTTTCTAATGTTTTTGCATGTTTATTGTATACTTTTTTTTCTTAGGAAGATAACTGTAGTTCTCATTTCTTCTCATTACTACTACCTTTACAATTATTACAATGCACACAATTTCTTTAATTTTGGATCTAATGAACTGATACAGCACATACATACATTCCTCTCTTCTATGCATGCACAAGCATATGAACAACAGCCATCATACTTACATACATGCATGAAAGAGAGGGGGAAGAAGGGCGATTTGATACACCAAACAAAATTTTAAATGAATGAATCAAGTATTGAGCACTTCAACAAGATGACAGAGGACACTATGTTGCGAAAGAAGTCATACAAAATTTTAAGAAATAATTTTTTTGAAAACAGAGTTGAAGAATGCACAGAACAATCTAAGAAAGGAAACTGTAAGTGTAAACAGTATGAATAAGTTTAAAGGATTGTATGGCACAAAAGAAAGTTTTAAAGATGAGGATCTGAGTGTAAAAACTCTCCCTATAATGCACAAGTAGTCACACATAAAAGTTGTATAAGCTCATATACCTGCCAAGAGTAAATGAGAGCTCCATCATGACATAATGAGCTAACAGCACTCTACTCTGTTAACCATGAATTATTCAAATGCAAATCGTAAGTAACTTCTCATGTTGGATGGGTTACATGGATTAGGTAAGCTCTTAATATGCCCGAAGCAGTACAGTACAGTGTGGTGCAGGGTACAGTGTTGTACACTCATGGGGTCCAACCTCATAAACTTTCTTTCCCATCAAGTAGTTTTATCAGATGTGTATACTGCTGGCATTCACAGTTTCATTACTTTGTCTTCTTCACAGTGCAGGGTATGGGCTCCACTATTGTATTACTTCAACTTTCTCATTATACTTTAAATTTGTTGAACAAACTGTATCCATATCAAACTTTTGAGAGAGCAGATTAATATTCCTGTTTACATAATAAAAAATTCATTTAATATTTAGATAAAATTCTACTCCAGAATTTAACGCTAAGAGGTAGTGTTTATTTTATAATTACCATTTCAAAGGTTTTCGTTAACTCAGAAACTGCACCAAAAATATATGAAAATATATCGCAGGGCTGTCAAAAGAGGCCAGGAACCAGTGATCATTGCAGGCTACTGTGGCAAACATTGCCAGCTATTTCGTTCATTGAAGAATTTTTATATATGAACTGAGCTTAGGAAGTGTAGGAGTACAGTGAGAGGCTGTATGCACCTGAGCCACTCGATGAAAAAGAGAAAGGAATTAATAACAAGATAAACAGAGTAGTATTACATACAAGGAGAAACATTTCAATAGCGTATCATACAATACAATGCCCAGAATAAGCTCTTTTAGTATACTGCAAATTGCTTTGAAGCATCAAAATTATTATATTTCAACTCTGACATGATGCCTTTAGCATGACACTTTGATCTACTTTCTTCAACAGCTGGCAATTGTCTTCCTTGTTGACAACCCTGGGTCACAGCATGTACATGGTAAACTTCTATCCACCTGCTGGCATAAGAGAGGCTTTCTTTACCAACTTCTTTGTACATCCCCTTTCATGTATTTCTCAACTGTTTAACTCACATTAACTTATTTGTAATATGTGAAAGGTGTGTCCTCCGTAAACACACAAAAGAGTGTAACTTGCAAATCCAAGTTTTATCCCTGAAGGAATAATCCCAGTAATGATCACACTTGAGTATTATATTTGCGATTAACTGTATCTAATAATAAAAACCTTTATAATTTCCTGAGTTAAATTATTATAGGAAAAATTCTTGAAAATTGTGCCCCTTAAAGTGATTAAACATATGCAAGTGATATACATGAATTGGAATGTTGTAGTGAGTACTCCACTCACTCTGTTTCACTGTTCATATTACACTGCTACAACATGCACCTCTTCTAGGACTTAACCTTATGCAATTCATTATATCAACATACAATCATTATGTCAAATTACAATATAATTCCTTCATCATGTATTTCTAACAATATACATAATGCACTTCTCTCCTTCATTCGATATATCCTGGTGCAATTCTTATGTATATGAATGCTATTTACATGGTAAGACCATTTACATTGAAAAATTAGCTTTAACTTAAATTTTGAGAAGTAAACATCTGAAACTGTGGTTTTCCATAAAGCCATTGGCTGGTGACAGTCCAGAGATTACAAATATTTTCGTCACATTAACATATTACTAAGGTTTGTACATGATGGATATATAGTCATTTGTAAACCTGTCAGTAAGAACTCACAAAGATTTAGCAGAGCATATTGTACATTTCAAAGGTAGATTTTAGAGAGCAATTATAAATATTAATACAGCCAGCCTGAATATACATACAGAGTGCACATTACGATGAAAACCTTTATGCAAATCATAAATATTTCAATAGCTTCACGTTTTCTTAATGCATTTGAAAAATACTGGATGGACAGTAGTTAAAATACATACAGAGAGGATCTGACTGTTGACTTATGTGCATCTCAAAGTTACTTTATAAAGAGGTGTATCCTTTGCATCATAGGAAGCATGATTAAGACTAACCTACATCAGTAAGCAATGGCATGAATTGTTAAAGATGACACACATGGATGATGATAAGAATTTCTAGTTCCATTACGAAGAGAAAACAACACTGTACTATAATCAAAACTATAAGAAACTCAGAAAAATTATAAAATAAAATTTCTCTAGTACCCATTCCAAAATTCTAAATCTTTCAGATCTTTAGTAGTTCTGAATACTTTACATGTGTTAAGAAATATAATGGAACATCAATATACCCAACTCATTAACAATACTGAAATACGGTGCAGTACCTGTAATTATGTGCATGTTTAATGTATTATGCATGATCTCAATGAAATTGTGTGTATCTTCACTCATAGATCATATCTTCACAGATCAAACATTAAATTATCCTTTTTTTACCTCATTTTCTAACATTAAAACCAAACTTATCCATACCTGTTATTTGGATGCTTCTGTTAATTGCAATTTTTCATGAAGGAAATGTTTCCCAAAAGACCCTTTGGTATCTACAGTTTTACAGACGAAGAAAGATTTGGCAGCAGTGGCATATCACAGTACATACAGTAATACTTCTCTTCACTGTAACTGTATTGTTTTAGTTCAGGATGATATTTTATAGTCTCATTTTATAAATATATGGTGATTTCTTCTTTTTCAATGGGAACTGTTGTACACTGGTTTTGATAATCTGTTTTTGCTTTTAGCTACACTGTATATTATCAAAAGGCATTACTGGACTGCCTGCTTACAGTTACACCAAAAGTGAAAAGTCAGCTTCAGTGAGGCTGTATAATCAGAAAACAATCTCATAGAAGAACTTCCCATTCCAAAAGAGTCCATCCTCTCTCTACTATTGGTTGTAGTGCAGCCTTAAAGCTTTGAGAATCCCCTGGTGAAGAGGCTTAGGGGTTATATAATAATAATATACATACAAATGATCAACCTGTACAAGAGAATACACTAATAATGCCAGGTGTCATATGGGTCTGCAAAAATCCAAATACTGTACTGTACTGACTCTACAAAATTGTACATTTATGCCTGATGTCTACAAATATGAAAAAACTGGCACACAAGATAAGTATTCTTGAGAACTCACTTGCAAGTCAACATCTGCAACATTGTGTATTAAAACTGGTCTTGTAAAAATTTTCTTGAGCCTGAAATAGTCTATAAACAACACAGGTTACATAAAGTTTAGTTGTGGCGTATTTAATTCATGTGTCATTTTGAGTTACATCACCACAAGATGTGTCATGCATAAAAATTGAGGTTTAGGCAAGTGTTATACGAATATTTCTGATTCAGGGAACATGACCTATTTTTTTCCAAAAACACTTAAACGGTAGATAACAAGCATCATGATACCATTAGGCTCTTTGGGAACATAAGTATGCTTTAGTAGAATATGAATGCTTGGATTTTTTGTTTGCCATAATTCAAAAGAGTATATATATAGCATAATTCCTATTTGATTAAGCATTCCATCACTTATTTACCAAGAGTATTGTCTCAAGAAGTGTGGATAAATGAGGTTTTACTGTAACAGGCCTTACATACTTTTCAGAACAAATATATGATCTACCAATCATATTCATGACCAACGGCTTGTGGTTGTGGATTGTGACTAAGTGTGGCAGGTTGTGGCACTTGTGGCTCCTTATTTTGAATGAATGGTGATGATTTGAGGCTCTTAGAATCTTCTTTTATATCATTTCTTCCACTCAGAAGATCATTGTAAGCCTGGAAAAGGAATAAAACTGAAAATTAATTAAATACTAAAAACTCTTACATGCAACTAACAAGTCAAAGCTAATATGAGGTCTGATATTAATACTGCAATGTGTCAAGGTCATATAATGTCTGTATGGTTATCTGATGTTTTTCTAGCACTGGCAGTATATGAAATGGGGTACTGTTGGGCGTGACTGTACTATGGCAGGACAGAATGAAAGCTAATACATTTCCTGTATGTAAATTACAATGCTCTGTAAACAGATTCAAAAGAGGAGGTGTACATAATAGTAAACACATGTATAAGAGGATATGGAAAATAAATAGGAGTAAGAATAAGGTTCTTGTCTTTGAAGGGTAAAAATGATTCATTGTAACATCAACTGAATGGGAATAATTGCACAAATACACACTTTTAACTCCCATACATCTCTTTCTCTGTCATTACTTACTCGATCAAACCACGTCCTCAAACATTTCATTTCCAACACATCCACCCTCCTCCACACAACCCTATCTATAGCCCATTTCTCACAACCATATAATATTGTTGGAACTACTATTCATTCAAAAATACCCATTTTTGACCTTCAAGATAACGTTCTCTCTTTCCAAACATTCTTCAACACTCCCAGAACCTTCTTTCCCTCCTCATCCAATGACTTACTTCCACTACCATGGTTCAATTTGCTACCAAGTCCTCTCCCAGATATCTAAAACACTTCAATTCCTCTAATTTTTCTCAATTCAAACTTATAACCACAACAAACTTGTTCTTCAACCTAGCTGAACCTAAAAACCATGCTTTTATTCACAATCACTCTCAGCTTTCTCTTTTCACAAACTCTTTCAAACTCAGTCACCAACTGCAGTTTCTCTCTTGAATCAGCCACCAGCGTTGTATCATCGACGAACAACTAACTCACTTCCCAGGCTGGTTTTCCCTGACTACTTCATATGCAATGGCTCAACCCACTGACAGCAACTATATTCTATATACGCCTCTCACTCTCCTGCATGTTCAAGTTCAATACCTCAAAACCTCTTTCACTTCATCTTTCTGTTTCCTTCTGGGTCTCTCCTCCGCCCATGCTTCCTCCACTTCTGAATTGTATATCCTAATTAACTATTTGTAGTTATGTATCCGCACCGCACTGTACAAGGAGGGAATTTTGCACTTTCAGTTTCTCTTTCACCAATGAAACTGTTTCATATGTACAAACCATTTCAAAGCCACATACACTCATCATGTTCCCTCTGGAGAAAGATATCACCATAAGTATCTTCACCACAAACACAATAACTCCAAACTCACTTCCCTTAAACAAACCCATCTTCGCTTCACCCTCAACAAGTGCATCTCCATTACTCCCTGACTGTTGGAAATATTAAAATGAAGTAACTTTTTAAATAGAGTTTTGAAATAAAACATAGAGGACAAAATGGACTAAGTGTGAATCTGAACGAAATAGGATGACTAAAATACAGAAAAACATACCATAATGAAGAATTTTTCCTTCTGATAACTATGCACATGGATGATATTTTTAGCAATACTATTGCTAGCCTGTTTAATTCCCATACACTCCCACCAGACTGTTGCTTGACTATTTTTGTTATATGTTGAAGTAGATATAACTATTACTCAAAGGCCTTTACTTTTGTTTACTGAGGATTCTTCATTACCTCAACTATCACAGACCTAAGAAGAGGCTTGAACTCTTGCCATATTCATTAACTGCCCAAATTAGAAATAATCAGTGAATGAGCTGATCCATAAGGATTCTCTTCCATACTTTTATTAATCAATGAGAACAATGTTTTTAAGTACCATGATCCTACCACATGAAAATTAATAATGAGATACATAATAAAAGAATCTATAGATATTTTTCATTCTTTCAAAAGAAAAAAGTTCAGTGCTATGGAAAGAAGGTGGAGTGAGGTATTACTTTAAGGAACTGTAAACCTTAAAATAAAATAACCAACTTCAAAATTTCACGTTCTAAATGGCAAACTCAAAAATATGTAGGGTATATCACACTTACGTTTCCCAATCTTTTTTTTATTCATACGTGATAACCACTTCCAATATTACCAAGGCAGCACCATGAACTGAATAAAGGTGACATCTGTTCTCTAGCTGTCATGAATAATGCAACAAAACTGCAACTCCATATCCACATCCAGGCCTCACAGACCATTCCATGGTTTACCCCAAATGCTTCACAAGTCTTAGTTCAGTCCACTGACAACATGTCAACCCCAGTATACCACTGTTCCAATTCAATCTAATCTGCGCACGCTTTTTCTAATTTTTTTTTTTTTTTTTTGGCTTTGTCGCTGTCTCCCGCGTTAGCGAAGTAGCGCAAGGAAACAGACGAAAGAATGGCCCAACCCACCCACACACAC
>JAUUEG010086953.1:1998-16787 GCA_032361445.1 Panulirus gracilis | reverse complement strand
CAAACCCCATAGAACTCTCCATGGTTTACACTGGATGCTTCACCCGCCCTGGTTCAGTCCACTGAAAACAAGTTGATCCCAATATACCTTAAGAGTAATACAGGCTGGCCTCAGTTAATGGATCTGCATTCTTGGAAAATAAAATCCAAGTGAAGCAAAGGTAAGCAAATCATCTTTTCCCTTAGGAATACAGGAATACATGTATAAAGGCTAGTTTTACTCCATGTGCCTTAACTCACGAATACTTTTTCCATACTTGTTTGCCATTTCCTAAGTTAGCAAGGTAATGGCATGAAAAGACGAAGAAAAGGCCTGACTCACATCCAACTCAATGCTGAATTCCTCCACTTCCTTAAAATTTGGTCCATTCTCTCTTGCTTGAGCTGCATTTTGTCTCAACATAACTTCCACTATAAACTCAGACTTAGACAGGATAATCCAGTGGAGTAGATGCTATCTCGTTAAGTTTAATGCCTCTAAAACCCAAATGCTGCCTATTTCTTTCTGAAACACCTCACAACTTTCTCATCTACTTTGATTTATCTGCAATTCTCAAACTCACTAGAATAAACATGCTATCACTGTAAAATCTAACATATCTTGGAAACCTCAGATTACACGTATAAAACTGACTGCCTCTCAGAAATCGGGAGTTCTATTCAGTTGCCATAAATTCCTCTCTTCTGAACAACTGTTCTGATTAAGTGAATTACTAATTCATTCTTACTTGAAGTATTGCTCTCTCATCTGAAAGGTTCTATCTTTACATAACTAAAAGAGAAAGTCAAGTCCAAATCAATCCAACTTATCAAGTCTCTCAATCTAACCTCACAACTTGACCCACTTGCCCAAAGCTAGTGTTGGTTCATTTTTCCTCTTCAGTAGACATTCATTTGGTTTCTCTTCCTGATAGCTGGCTGCTTGTGTGCCCTACCATTAGCCAGACTACATCATGCCCAGAAACCTGCTGCATCACATGACTACTGTGGCTAGTACGGCAGCAGTCAGACATGAGCTGCTAATACAGATCTAATTAACATTTCGACAGTTGTCTTCCTCAGGATAACATAACAAAAGTGTCTCATATGGATTTATATCTCGTGACTGTGGATCAAGTTTCCAGTCACTTTGGGGTGCAGTGCTCCCTGATCAGCAGTTCCTCTTGCATGCCCACTTGTATTTGACCAAGCTCTTCCAATCTGGTGGCCAGTAGCCCACCTGTAACTTCCTGCTACTGTGTTGATGTTATCTTCTTGTAAAATGTAGCTGCAGTGGAAGGTACCCATATTTCTATAGAGGATAACATCAATAAAGTAGCTGGGAGTTATACAGGGGCTACAATGGGAACAAGACTGGTAGGTGGAGCTTGGCTAAGGGAAAACCAATCAGGAACCTGATCCACTGCAGAATATAATCCCTTTTGAGACACTACTGTGTCATATTCTCCTGAGGAAGAAAACATATAAAAACACTGAGAATTAAATCCTGATTAGTGGTTCATGTGCCAATGCTACTTTATTACCTATCAGCCAGAGAGAACAACAGTCATTACAATGGCTGTTGGTAACTCAGTGTTGTCGTATCTGTTTCTTTCAATACACTATAGTTCTGGATTCTTTACTCTCTCATGTCTTTCCCAAAAATCATAACCAGCCCCTTTCTGAGAGGCAAATCTTCCACATCCTACAAAACTTTTTAAAAATTTTCCTCTCCTCATATCTCTCTCTTTCATTCTTTTCATGAGTCAAATAAGTCCTAGCTTCAATGTGGATCTTTGATTAACTGGAGCTTTCAACATGAAATAAGAACAGCCAACATAAATGTGGCATTATCTTATGTCCACAAACATACTCTCTTTCTTTTTAAGGTGTGCCATGACTTAAGCAGTTAAGGGAGGGCAACTGAGCATGGGTGGAGTAAGTGGTGTGGGAAGGCCAGTGACATGGGTGACTTACCTGCAAACTAAAAATCATGTTTCCTTTCATCTCTACCATCTCTGCCCTTGATACTCAAGGCATTTTCAATAATATCCCCTAAAAATCACAGCTATATATTTTCTGATTCATAAGCATTCAGAAAGTTCACACCAGTCATACACAATTCTAGTGCAAGCAGATGCTTCATCAGTTAAGATTCAAGGACCACATGTTAAAGGACCAGATATTAAAGAAAAGGTAAGAATTAAACAAAAAACAACTGAGAGCATTTAGCAATATTGCTTTAGGACGTCTGAGTGAAAAGAGGCTGAATACACATGATCTATCCCACATAAAAAGGAAAAAATTATATATTACAATAAAAAAAAATCTTAAGGTTTATGTCAACTTTTCAAATTTGGCACACAACACATATACTCCGCAGTTTCAACATAAACAAAATCAATATTGACAAACGGAAGACAGTTCATTTTTTCCTCCCCCAAGTACATGAGTGACTGAGAGAGACTAGTTTATTATGATATATGAATCACAGTGCTTTTACATAACTACTTAACAAATGTATTTCACATTCCTTACACTAACCTGGATGTGCAGATGTCATGGCTGAACACAAAAGTTCATGGATGATTCTTATCAGATCTGCATGAGACTTAATACAAGCATTCCTCTCTTGTACTGCTGTGGAATTGAGAGGTGGAGAATCTACCTGTCCAACAATCTGTGGATGCTGCTGTTCAATAATGAGCCTGACTACCTCATATAAAACTCCTGTGCAATCCAGCATGGTTGGATCAGTCATGATCTCACTGTTAAACAAAAGGATGAATCCACAAATCAATCATGTGAGAATAAGCAAACATCATTTCATCCAGTTGGATGACCCAATAACAGAAAACATTTGAATTAATGAAAAATGTTACACAAGACAGCTAAAGAAAGGATGAAGAAATGAGGCTTTTTCTTTGTCTGCTCCTGGCACTATCTTACTAAGGCAGGACAGGGTGAACATGCATGGAATAAAAATTAATTATATATTCTTATCCTTGGGGATAGGGGAGAAAGAATACTTCCCCTGTATTCCCTGCGTGTCGTAGAAGGCGACTAAAAGGGAAGGGAGCGGGGGGGCTGGAAATCCTCCCCTCTCGTCTTTTTTTTTAATTTTCCAAAAGAGGGAACAGAGAAGGGGGCCAGGTGAGGATATTCCCTCAAAGGCCCAGTCCTCTGTTCTTAACGCTACCTCGCTATCGCGGGAAATGGCGAATAGTAGTATGAAAGATATTCAAAGACATCTGAATTTATCATAAAAAATGGGAACATGGAATTCAAAAGCACATTTAGGAACATTCCAAGATATTGGAATAGCTAGCACTCTGGTCACCCATAAAACACTGCTGGGACTAGTATACTATAAAAAGCTCCTGCCTAATGTTCCTACCAATTACTTGTACCAAAGGCTCCTGCCTAATGTTCCTACCTACTACTTAAACCAAATATTTCTGCCTAATGTTACTACTTACTGCTTCTACCTAATGCTCCTCCCTAAAGTTCCTACCTACTGATTCTTTCTATTCTCCTACCATTTTGCCAAAACACTGGGCTAGCACATAGCGCTTACAGCAGGAAAATCCAGATTCACAATGAATGAGCTACATGAGGTCAGTGCTGGCAAGTGTTATGCATGACAAGGAAATTGTATGTTTGTGGACAGAATAACCAGCAGTCCATATGTGCGTGAGTCAGAAAGAAAAGACAGCTACCTGGGTCAAAGAGTGCAGCTTGACAACCACTGAAGTGCTGGCTCACTATGCAGTTGTCACTAATTCTCCCAATACCCAGGAAGACAGAACCCGTAAGATACCTCCCAGGTCAGTGACTGCATACCATCTTCTACCCATTGCAAATACAGTTCAAGGGACCCACATTTCATTAAATATTCTTCAAACAATGTTTCTGAAAGAACTGTCAGATGAAAGTACCTGATGATTTGTCCAGCCAGGGCACCCTGTGCAAAATTTTACTTCTCATTAATATGATTTCCTTCTTTGACTTCAAGAATCAGATGGCTGCTGGCCTACCTGTCTCCTTTGATATTTTTGTTATCAGTGTTACAGGAGGGTAGCCTTAAATATGAACAAACAGATTATGAATGTATTATGGGGGTTCCTAAGTTAAGCCAACTGACATCTTTGTAAGCCAGCACTTTAGTGGTTGTCATGTTGTGCTCTTCTAACCCAGATAGCTGTCTTTTCTTTCTGCTTCACTAACATGTGGACTACTGGTGTTCTGTCCACAAACATAAAATCTCTCCCTGTCATGTGTAACACCTGACAACACTTAACTCATGCAGCTCATTCTTTGTAACTCTAGATTTTCCTGCAGAGCACTATGCACTAGCCCTGCCTTTTGGCAAAATAGGAGCAGTAGATAGAGTAGTGGGTTGGAACATTTAGGCTGGAGCATTAGGTAACAGCAGTAGGCAGGAGCATTAGATAGTAGTAATTTTTACGAATATTAGGTAGGAGCCTCTGCAAACACTGTGCTAGACTTGCCATCTGCCAGTGGTCTGTAAAGGGTAAGGCACTAGAGGCTAGGAAACAGCAGTGGAGTTCTATAGTTATGGAGACTCTGTTATCATGCCACCCCTTTGAGAGAGTTCAACTTGGAACAGGCATCAGAGATGTAGTAGATGAGATGATGACTAAGTTAATGGGATACTTCCTGTTATGGATGGAGTATGGAAGCTATGGATGTGCTACTGTGGGACTATGTCAAAGGAAGAGTTCAAACTTTGTTTCCAAAAATGTATTAAGACTGCTGCTATGGTGCTGGGGTCTATGTCAAAGGGATAATTCCAGCTTTGTTCCTAAAAATGTAAATTGACAACTGTCTTAGTATTAGTTGAATACACTCCAAACTATGATAGCAGTGTTCTGCACATATGAGGTATGATGTAGGCTATATAGGTTGGTAGGTACATCATGAGAATACCTGGGTCATACTTTTTTTATCCCAGTGAATTCTGTTGATGCTACATTCTGCTGGGTTCGGGACTATCCTGGAGGTGAATACATACAACGGCAAGGAAAATAAGAATATTAAATGTCTAAACAGGATAACTTTAAATTTTCATTAATTATCCAACACCTAATACAAACGAGAAAAATAAGAGACTTACCGGCAAAATTGAATGGCTTCTTTACATCTATTATTCTTGCCAGCTAATGTGGCTAAGAGGGTTAATAAATCACCCTTTGAAATCCCTAACAGCGATGCAAACCGTTGCAGCTGATTTAATCCTCTCCAAGAATTTTCCTCCACCTTATCATTAAAAGGACTTCTAATGTGAGATAACTTTTCAGAGCAAAATCCTTTAAGCTGGCTATTCTTGCTACTCTCATCCTGGTCTACTGATGATGGTGATGTTTGTTGATCATTCCACATTTGAGCTTGTTCCTTGTACCAGATTATTACTTGTTCCTTAAGCAGCTTCTTGCATGAAAATTTGTCTTCTAATTCCCCCAAGGTTGGGTAAATGCCATAGTGAACCTGCAAAAAATGAACAGAGACTTCCTTTATACAGATAATCTTGCTTGCTCTTTAAGGTGTTTGCTTTGTTTCAATCATATGGGCAACCAGGTAAGGGGATACAAAATCTTAATACATATATAATAAGGTTCAGGTTTCAAGGTGAGAACAGAAGTAAAATAATATCTCTGAAGTATATATATGTTTTTGAAAAATGAAAAACCTAAAAAAAATATTTCCTGGGAATGTATGGGTCTTTCTTGGACTTAGCCTCCTCTCATACTTGTAGAGGAGGTAACAGATTTCAGTCTCCTTCCGCTTTCAACCATTATGTATTTGCAGCTGTTCACTCATGATTTGAGTCTGCATCTCCACCAATCAGCAATCACCAACAGAATAATGTTGCTGACCCACCCTCAATCAGCTACTCAAGAGCTCACATTTTACAGATAGTAAGCACCAACTCAAGGCAATCTTAGATGATAAAGAGAAAATATGTTTCATAAAGAAGGCAAAACCAGAGAGAGCATGAAAACCGACAAAAAATGCTCAAGGGACACTACAACAGAGAAAAACATTTTTCAATCTTCAAAACCAACATTTCTCTTTTCTGCAGTTTGTCATGTGAACAAGAGAGCATACTCACAAAGGACCACTCGAAATCTTTTTAACTCATGCCTTCCATCACCAATTTGATCTCCCCACTCTCCTTGTTCCTACCATTTCTGACACAAGTCCTCTTCTTCAACCTCTCCTCACTCATTCTCTCCATATGTTCAAACCAATGCAGCACATCCTGTTCTCTCAACCATAATCTTTTTATTACCAAACCTCTCTCTTACCCCTTCAATACTTACTTGATCAAACCTTCAAACATTTCACTTCCAACACATACATCCTCTGGACATCTTGATCGATAGCCCTACCTCGCATCCATACAACATTGTCTATACTACTATACCTTCAAACATACCCATTTTCATCCTCCTAGATAATAATCTCCCTTTCCACACCTTCTTTGCTCCCAAAACCATCGCCCTTAACCAATACTATGACTCACTTCCGCTTCCATGGTTCGATTTGCTGACATGTCCACTTACAGGCATCTAAAACACTTCACTGCCTTCAGTTTTTCTGTGTTGAAACTCACATCCTAACTGACCTGTCTCTCAACCCTGTTAAATCTAATTACCTTGTTTTCATATACATTTAACCCAACTTATTTCTTTCATATACTATTCCAACCTCAGTTACCAACTTCTGCAGCTTCCCACTCGAATCCACCATCATTGCTGTATCATCAGCAAACAGTAATTGATTTACTTAACAGGCCCTTTCATCCCTTATAGACTCTTGCATTTACCTCCCTCACCAAGCCAGCCATAAACAAAGCAAACAACCAGTGTGACAGCACACACCACTGCCGCAAACCAATCTTCACGGGGAACATTCACAATCTTCTCTTCCTACCAGTACACATACTTTACACCCTTGATAAAAACTTTTTACAACTTTTAGCAGCTTTCTTCCCATGCCATATATTCTTAAGGCCTACCACATTCATTAGCTTTATTATATATTTACTCCAGATCTATAAATATCACGTACAAATCCATCTGTTTTTTCGAGGTATTTCTCACACAAATTTTTGAAAGCAAACACGTGATCCACACATACCACTTCTGAAACCGCGCTACCTCTCCTAACTCTGACGCTCTGTACATGTGTTCACCCTCTCAATCAATATCCTTCCATGGAACTTACTAGGTACTCTCAACAAACTTATACCTTGGAAATATAAAAACTTCTATTTCCTTTGCGTTTATACATTGATACTAAACATGCATTCCGCCTATCCTGATCCGCCAATCATGGTCGATACATACGTTGAAATCACAGACTATCCATTCAACAACGCAGTCATCCCCTTCCTTTACATAGTCAATTGCAATACCATCCACTCAAGCCTCCTTGTAACATTTCATCTTAAGTAAGGCTTCCACTGCCTCTTCTCCCTTCACCAAAGCCTTCTTCCTTACTCTCTTACTTCGCAAGAGAACCCGACCTAAGCACTCACATCTGCCACCTTATCATTATACACATTCAACAGTCCCTAAAAACACTCACTACATCTCCTCCGCACCTCATCACTACCTGTTATCACTTTCCCTTTGCCTCTACAATAATGTTCCTATTTTTTCTTTTGTTTTCGCAAATGATTAACCTCTTTCCAAAACATCTTATTCTCCCTAAAGTGTACTGATACTTGATCACCCAAACTCTCATTCGTCCTCTGTTTTAGCCCTCGCAACTTCCTTTTGACCTTCTGCCACTCCATTTCTGTAAGTGCCGCCCAAACACCATTTCACCAGCAATACCACTTCTCCATCCTTCAACTAACTTTCCCTTTCTGCGACATCTCCCACTTTTTGCGTGCCACACGTACCTCTTGCTCGTGCCAGCACCTCTCCCCCAAACACCTTACATTCCTCATCGACTCCCCCCAGTTACACCTACTCTCACCTTCCGCCACTCCTCAATCAATATGTACTAGTACCCCCTCGCAAAAATCTCTTTTCAAAGCTCACTTACACTTACCACACTCTCACCGATATCATTTCATCTTTCCCGAAAACCTCTTCAAATCTTCACTCTCGCCTCCCCAATATAACGACCCGACATCCCACCAGCTGCCGCTCCTAGCACATCTACATCCAAAATTTTGCCTTGTACGCGCAAGTTAATCAGTATGTAATCCAACAATCTTTCCTACTCACACATGTATAATTGCGTAAGTCCCTCTCTTTTAAACCAGATATTTCTAATCACCGGTCTTTCCTCAGCAAAAACTCTGCAGGCTGTTCATCATTTCCGTTCATAATACTAAATATCTCTTGCCCCACAATTTTGTTCTTAACTACCACATTACTCAGCTTTGTATTTACAGCTCTCATCACCAATACGCGGTCTCCTACGTCAAAAACTGCTGAAACTCTCACTCTTCCGCTCTCAGAACACTTGCCTTTCATGATCTTTCTTCTTGTTACCAGACGCATTAGTACTTGTAATCACTCATCTCTCGCAATTCACTTAATTAATTTTTTTCTCACAAATTCCCACAACCTTTTCTTTAAGTGTTGTCCTACTTCCTTAGCTCCTGTCTTCTCACCAACCCCACACTTTACTCCGAAGACATTCTCAAACCATTCTTTCCCTTTAACCTTGAGTCTTGTTTCACTAAGAGACGGAATATCCAACTTTCTTTCCGCAAACACACTATCGATATCTCCTCTCTTCACATCTTGGTTACATCCACACACATTTAGACACGCCAGCCTGATCCTTTGGGGAGGATGAGCAATTCTTGCTTACCTCCTTTTGTTCCTTTCAGTTATCTTCTATAACATACGTTGAATAAGACGTAGAATTATTTCCCCCGTACCCCTTCACAAATGTGACTGTTTTAATTGATTCTTCCACCAAACCACTTGCAGATACGGTGTCGCCTGCCTCAATCATTTCTAGCTGTATCTAATGATAAAAACCCGTTTTCCTAAGAACTTGCATCTCTAATTATAAAAGTCCTCATTTTTGGTCACTATGTGACCTGTCCATTACTAGCTGTTACTTTTGTGATTGAAGAACCATGTGTCATTCACAGCATTCACTGAGAGCTGAGTCCTCGACATCTTATCTAGTTATAACCGATTAGCTTCCCTAAAAACACTTTAAAAGGAAGACGATATAAGGGGTGATGTAGCGTGTCTTTCAGGTACCAACCAGAGACCAAAATCACTTTTCTGTGCTTAAGTTTTTCTTTTCTTATCTGTTATCTCCAAATATTGTACTTCAAATATCGAGTATTCAGCATTATTAAAAGTCACAGAACCTTCCATAGCCTTTTATTGCTCTTTATCGTTTCATAAATATCGATGAGGTAAATACATGTACATCGATTTTTACATTCGATGAGAACATGTGGGTGATGCCTACCATGAGATATGATATTGGGGAATCGTTATGGTCTACGAGCAGAGAGAAGATATAGAGTATCTACTGAGAAAGTTGAGACAAGAGCAATGATGAAAGAGGCGTTACGATATTACCCGGCCATAGGAGAGTGAGATGAGCGTTTGTTAGAATGAGGGAGTTGCCTGAGGTAAAATTAAAAGATAAGAAAAAAATTAAAAGATAAGAAAAAAAAAATTAAGCCATCCAAAACTATTATGTGGACGTATAAGAGGTGAAAGGAGAGATAGTAGAACTAAATTGATATTAGAGGATAGTATAAGGGAGTGTGTGATGATGAGAACCGTATGAAAGAATGGTTACACGAGCTTGAGGAGCCCATGACTTTTTGGTGAATATGGAAAACCTTTGCATAAATCGAAGTGTTACTGCTGACAGATTTAGCACTGTTCTCTGACCATAGTTTAGATTGCAGTAGTATATGGTATCCTTTACCGCTAATAAGGAGTTTACCCATATATAGAAAATTCTGCACTACATGATTGGGATTTTTTTCGTAGCTTCACCATGAGTAATACTTAATGATCACTGCCTTGTTTTAATCATAATCTAAATCTCCTACGAATATGCTACAAATCACTTTTCTTGCAATCCTGCCAGAGGAACGCAATGCAATGACTGTAACCGCATATTGCATAGAAAAATGACTAATTTTACCTAAATTTGTTTCTAGAGGCATAACGCCTGGTCATATACCCTTGCTTAATGTCGCCATTTACCATATTTGTGGATAATGTTGATGAGACTTACTCAGAACAGTTGTATAAGGCAGGATCAGTTCTGGCTCTGGATACAACCCACACCGGGATCGTTATCAGCAGTATAAGGCTGGCTATCATAGATGGCATCTGTACGAGGACGGTTTCCTCTGCAGGATCAGATCGCTCTGGCCTGGTGCCGCCTTGATAAGTCTGTCTTTGCTGGTATTTTCTTGATATTTCAATACGTAAAGATTAGAAAAATTATTCACCAAGCCACCAGATCACTGGCATCTGTGAATATTAAAGCCATCAGATATGAAAAATGATGAATGATCCATCAAGCCAGATCATTATATCGTTCTTGCCTCCTGTTTTTACGTCATTCACAGCCGTCCAGTATAATATACACACGGTTAGTGCTACATATTCCTAGATTGTGACTGTAAATGGAACCTCCTTAAGATAGTTCTTTTCTGTATCGTCTCCATCAGTATCTTTATCATCGTCATGAACTGCACCTGCTTATGATGCCTATAATTCAGTAGGTTCTGCTGGGTATTTAAATACGGTCGTCTTCAGTACCTCCACTATTTTGGCGGACGGTAATAGACAGACGGCCAACAAAATAGTCTAGTATGCCTCACTAAGTCTGGTAAGCAGGGAACAACAAAGAACAACTTGAAACTCAAAAGTCCAGTTAGGAACAGAGCTTTACGAGGGAAAAGTTAATTGGTTAAAACTGCTGAGCCGATTACAAGAAAGAAGCTGATGGTCCTCAGACAGTGAGAGGAGGAGGAGAAGGAGGAGGAAAGTTTGTAGTTCACGAGAGTTAGTGAAGCTTGACTGACGAGGTTGCTCAAAAACGTCCAGGAACATTAAACACTGTGGAGAGATATCTTATTAGATAAACTGAGTGAAAGAGAGGAACATTGTACTGGTTTTCAGATACATGCAAGTGCGCCTCAGAGGAATCAAATGTTAAGGAAAGCAGTCTTTTTAAAGAACTTCTCACTCCAAAGGATCCTATATTTTCCTGCAACTGAAAGGTCCTGGATAACACTAGGATTCTCTCAAAGAATCTGGTTTTGGGGTTATTATAAATTCCTAAAACAAATAGATAGATAGGTAGACAATAGGCACCGACCGCGGAGGTACTACCACATGGGTGTGATGAGTTGTAGTGACAGTAGCGCAGTGAGTCAAACACAGCAATGGGTGTCATATTTCCCGACTCTGGCTCACATCGCTGACTCTTTTTTTTCTCTGCCTCAAATATAAGTGGTTTGCTGAAGCTCATTCCATAAAGACAACTGTTGTCTTTATTTTTCATATAACGCCTGACAAGACGTTATTCACGCAATAGTTTGTTCTACATAACACTTTCTTTTCTATCCCCAGCGATAGGGTGGTAAGAATGCTACACAAACATCCCCTGGGAATCGTAAGATGACACTAATAAAAGTGGGAGTGGGGAGGCTGGACACAGCCCACTTCCCAAAACAAGGAAAGGAGGATAGAGCCAGGCGAGGTTGGGTAGCCTCGAGGGCTGAATGTTCGTGGAGGTGACCGTGATAATGGGAGGTACAGCTAAAGAGAAAAGAAATGTGTTGTCATTGGGTTGAACCAAGGGATTCATAAGTTCGGTTTACACTTTGTAACTTCGTATATAAAGAAGAGCTAAAATCCACACGAGTATTTATTTATTCCTATGGAACTTCTGTTCTAGGAAAGTTGTCACTGTATGCATGTTTGCTGAGCTGGTTACAGTAAGACAAAATGTATATGAATAGTGATAATCTTAGTACGAATAAGGAAAGCCAAACATGATTGCTTAACGGGAGAGGGAACTGCAGTTACGAATATAAAATTCAAACTGGAATGAATTTGAATGATGCTAAACGGCAGAACTTTCAGAATGAGGCATCAGTTACCATAACCAGTTCCCCGTCTGAACTTCTTTTGTTACTAAAGCACCAACTCGTGCATATGTACTAAGCACATCTGAAGAATGTAAGACTGCATTAAGGGAAAAGCCTCATTTCCGACGGACCGTTTCCGAATATTGTCACTAACCAGATAAATCTCGCTGGAGATCACTATATGATGCGTAACAAACAGAAATTTATTCACAGGTTCTTTGTATAGAACTTTTTCTTACCTCATCACAAACACATATATGAGTTACACTGTTCATATTACCAGTTTTTTCCTCCATCGGGGCACAGGCTCCATCTATACCATGTGACTTAACTTTAACTAGTTGTGAGGAAGGATTTAGTAAATGTTCGCTGATAATCTAAGTAGCTGACGTCACTTGCTTTACTTATAATCATTGTTAGTATCATTATCATTATTATTATCACTACTATTATTATCATTATTACTATTATTATTATCATCATTATTATTATCATTATTATTATCATTATTATTATTATCATTGTGATCATTATCATTATCATTATTTGCAGTAGTTGTAGTAGAGAAATAGTAATAGCAGCAGCAGCAGTAGTAGTAGTAGTAATATCATTATTGATATCAACACTGCGTAATGATGATTTGATGGTTTATGCTTACATTAAACATCGGATGTTTTTCAGGTATTCAACCAACGACGGATTATTGCTAGACAAAATAACAAACGATACGAGAAAAAGGTCACAGTGGTAGTGATGGGCCGCTTCTAATGAGATACTCTGCGACAAGAGAGGCGTTTTGCTCTGTTGGCAAGTGCCCGTCTGTAAGGTGAGGTGATGATGACCCTGAGGGAGCTCTGTTATTGTCAGAAAGTATTATTGTGCTATGGAAGGAAGTGTAGCTGTTGAGGGCTCCTCGTGCCTCCGGAGTAACATCAGGTTACTGAAGGTACATATTACATCTGCCACGATATTGCTGTATGTGAAGAAACTTCCCCAGTTCTTTTGAGACGCCAATACTCCAGACAAGAAACTATGAGTTATACGTCCCCGTCTAGGGAAGCAAATACTTCCTCACACCATGATGTTTCCATTCTGGCAACATGAATATGTTAGATGTATTTTGCACTGGCGAGATCATCTTTGTTCTACATATTTGACAATACGGTGTTGTCATTTGGTTAATAACAGACATGAAATCTAATGGAATGATACATTCGTCGTTAGTTCTATGTTTAAGGAGGAACGCTACAGTCCATGGAAATCAGCTGATCTGCTAGTAATACATAAAAATAAACTTGCAAAAGATCACATCTGTGAAAGTAGAACGTGAAGAATATAGTAATATTGTCGGCTGCGCATAATCATTTTTGATGATGAGAGATATGTTACTTTCGGGGCCTTTAGAGATCAGGAATATCTTTTTGTGTCAGTGGCAGCTTCCTCTAGATGACATCCTGTTGTAAGCCCCAACAGGATATGAATAAAGCTATAGGTGTAGCGTGTCACTGTAGGAGTAACGTGTATCATAAGAGCAGGGTTGCCCTGTATTCTTCTTGAGGTAGAGCGTGAGAAATTGAGAATATCCCGACAAGTATTATTGTCTTTAAAGAAGTAGACTTCCTCCAATCTCATGGAACGTCCTGTTATGTTTGTAATATGTTGCATGGTCTTAAATGGGATGCAAAGTCCTTGTAGAAGTGAACTGTCCTCATGGGAATGGAGAGCTATTTGAGGAGACTGTCTGTATCTGTAGAGGATGAGAATCTTCAGTGCAGTGGAGCAACCTTTGACATTAGGATGTCCCTGTAGGAATGGTTTGTCTTTATAGGAGGCCAACTTTCTTTGTAGGAGATGCATGGCTGGAAGATAATTCAGGTTCATGGTAGGGAAAGGCAAATCCCTCCAGGAATGAGGTGTACATCTAAGAACAGCAAGACTATGTAAGAAAAGGGTACGTCTTGATTGTGATATCTCCAGCAGCGGA
The DNA here is from genome assembly GCA_032361445.1 of Panulirus gracilis. Classification (NCBI taxonomy): domain Eukaryota; kingdom Metazoa; phylum Arthropoda; class Malacostraca; order Decapoda; family Palinuridae; genus Panulirus; species Panulirus gracilis. Next base: position 2,689 of record JAUUEG010086953.1, on the reverse strand, counting down.
GCGACCTTGCAAGAGCGGCTTGTCTCTTGGGTAACAGTCTCAAAAGCAAAGAGTCGTTTTTTATATCATGTAACTGTGGGAGCTTTGTAGGAGTGGCATGTCAATGTATGACTGGCTCGTTCATGTAGACGTAGAGTGTGTAAGTAGCGGTAGAATGTTCCTTTAAGTAATCGAATATTCCGGTGTCTTTCCAGAGGTGGCATGATCCCTGTTGTATAGTCTCTCTGTAGATGAATATCCCTCATGTGGAAGGGGGGGGGGGGGTTGAGTATATAGGTGTGGAATGGCATGTCCCCCGGAAAACAAGCAAAACCTTTCAGAGATTAAGCAAATGAACGACCTGGAGTACAATAACTCATGAGAAACTAAAAATTAGAAAATATCTGGAAAGGCTGACTATAGAAGCGTTCCAGATATGTAACGGCGAAAACAGTGCAGAGTTTCAGCTGTAACGAACATGACGTCCACTAACATGAGAAACGGAAATGAGTAGAGAAAAGAACTGGAAGAGATATATCAGAGACTCAAAATACCATACAAAACTCGGGAAATAGAAGAGCAAGGAATATCAATAAGAAAAAACTTCAATTCTTACGCAATCTTCGAACCAAGACCTAAGGCAAGGCACCTGCAAAAGAGGGCAAATTTAAGGATTTAAAGCAAATGGTAAAGAAGCAGTGTAAAACTGTGT
>JAUUEG010086842.1:0-11153 GCA_032361445.1 Panulirus gracilis | reverse complement strand
TATATATATAATGGATGTGTTGACTGAGTTGTTATCGTATGAATGTAATTTTGTTATTGTATAAAATTCTACGTGGTATGCTGTATATAATGTGTATTGTGGAATTGTATGTTATTACATCATCATGATCTGCAGAGCCACATAACTCCACAACATAATAAACTCATCATAATTCAACATTGGAGGACATAACTAACATTATCATTTGTGTATGAAAGTATTGTACACCCACAGTGTAGATGTACATAGAACACTGATTACTACTCTTGTACACCACCTACTGCCTGTTGTCCTCTGATGTGCACCTGCTGTACATCTATGTCGTATGCTGTACGTTTGCTGTCGATGGCTGTGCACTTGCTGTACTCTGCTGTACCCCAGCTACAGTCAGTACAGAAGATGGTAAGTAGCTTTCTTTTATGTACTGAAGTACTTATATGATATACAGATGAAAAATGATAATCAAAAAAAGAATGAGAAACATAAATGAAAAATACATTTGGAAATATATTTTGTCCCACAAGAGTTCAACTATTAGTTGCAGTGCTCCTTATAATGATTCAGGTTAATATATGCAATTAAGAATTCTATAACAAATGATATCAACTAATTTGTTCTTATGTCTCTATCGGCCAAACCATTCACCCACTTCTGTCTGTAAACTTTCTGGTTGAATCTTACTTGTTGAGCTTTCCATAACTTCCTTACACCCAGCAGCACCCACGCGTGTCCCTATCAGGGGCCACTCACCCCCCCATGGGTCCTTAGCAAAGGCTATTACCCCCTCACGAGTGACCAGCAGAGTCATAGCCCTCCCTTCCTGCTTACTGTCAACACTGCAACATAGCATGACCCTTCGTCTACCCTGACCCAACAACACACACAATACTGACTGTCTTTATCAAGTGTTATTCCTTCCTCTCACCAGCTGACTATCTGTGTGGGATATTTCCTGTGTCTTTACCAGTGAAAATCTCTTGTGTATCACCATTGAGGAAATTCCTCAGGGTACCACCAGTGCGAAGTCCTGTTGTCTGTCTTGTGAAGTTCTCATGTTTACTGTTAGTGGGAGCTGGAAGGAAGTCTCTGTACATCACCAGTGGGAGATTTTGCTGTGCAACTACTGGACGCCCGTATATAACACCACTAGTGTCTACCGCTGCACCGACTCTTCTCTCTTGTACATAATCACTAGGGACCACTTTGCATGCTACAGTTGTAGGTGTTCTCTTATGTACCAGTGTTAGAGACCTTTTTCTCTAGCATATCAGTGCTGGGGTTTCTTCTGTCTCGTGTATCAGTTCTGGGGTTCCCTCTGTCTTGTGCACCAGTGCTCGCGTTCCTTCTTCCTTGTGTACCAATGTTGGGGTTCCTTCTGCCTTGTGTACCAGTGTTGGGAGGTTTCTAAATTTAAGTGCTCGAAAATTTAAACCGGGGCGGTAAACGTGCGCATCATAACAGGGGCCTGAGTGTATCACAAATGGGAACCCTCCATGGCTAGCACTGCGCCCTAGTAGCCTTTGGTTAGGGGGATGAAGCCTCACATACACCAGTAGAAGCCATTAGGACAAGATCTCTTGCTTCATTTACTGCTGTCCCCTCTTCTGTTCCTCAACATCCTCAAACCATTCCCTCCGCACTCTCCAGCCCTCCCTCCGCACCCTCCTGCCCTCCCCTCTAAACACCCCTAGCTCTCCTACGTCGCACCCTCTAGCCCTCCATCGCAGCACCCTCCTGCTCTCCCCCTTCCCCTTCCCTCATGGTGTCTCGACTAGTCAGATATTCCCTAAACTACGACCAGAAGAAGGGGGTGGAAAAGGACCCGGTTCAATCACAGGAGTTGAGGACGTCGTTATTAATATTGGAGATGGGAGGGAAAGGAGGGGCGAGAGTGGAGGAGGGGCGAGAGATGAGAGGGGAGGTGTAAGACTTGGGTGAAAATGGCGATAAGGCAAAAATGCATATGGAAAGGCGAAGAATGGGAAAAGGGGATGGGGATGTTAGGATTACAGTGAATTTACAACATTTTTCGCGTCTTAGTTGTTTGCCTTTCCTCGTGTTTCTGCAATAGCAACAGAAGTAGCAGTAACAGTGGCAGTAGCAACAGAAGTAACAGTAACAGTAGTAACAGCATTAACGGTGGAAGTATGAGAGAAATCTTTACATTCATTGGTTTTCGTTAGCATTAATGTTTCTATTCATGATTAATGGTGAATTCATGCGAGTCTAGTCAGACATAAAGACATTAAAGATAGCTTTTGTAGTTTTAGTGATACTCTGGTGGATGTTCCAGTTGCTGGAAAAGAGATTATCGTTATATCGTCAGCTGCTGTAACTGTGTAAATACTGTCAGCAGAAACATCGTTACTAATGCAAAACTAAGAAAATAGTAGAAGTACAAGTAACAGTGCATCTCCTAATCATTTGCACTCCCTCTCAGTAAATACCGTCCAAACAGCTCTCTTTCCTTTTTCACTGGCCACTTTACTTCCTCATCCCACTACTCACTACAGTTCTGCCCACCTCCCATCTTTCGCATGCCATATGCATCTCTTGCACATGCCAGCACTGCTTCCCTAAATACCTCCCATTCTCCATCCACTCCCCTTGCATCATCTATTCTCACCTTTCATCATTCTACACTCAATCTTTCGTGGCATTTCTTCACACAAGTCTCTTTTCTCAGCTCACTTACTCTCATCAGACCTTATCTTACAATTGCATTGCTTCTTTCGGCCACAAAAGGATAGGTTTGGCTTGAATGTGACCTTATGATTAAAGCCTGTGAATCTTTTTATCACTTGAGGTCACATGAGGACAGTGATATTCATCGTATCTTTTGAATCTTCTGAATCATATTTTGTATCTAAACTTTTTACTTATTGGGGCAAAAGGATTTCGTAACCATATGAATAAACATTATGGAAGAATATAAGTATTTTGTACTATGAATATTCAGTGAAATCTCCGATGAAGAACCAGACTCTGCATGTGAGTCGGCCCCTCGTGTTATCTGGCAACACTTGTATATGGATTGAACTGTGTTGTTAACTGAAGATTCGTTTATGTAAGCTGGTCAATAGTGCTGTCTGGCACAACACTCTGTATGAGACTCGACCCTGGTGTTGTTTTGTAGGACTAGTATGTGACGTAGACCCTTGTATTATATGGCGCTGGGCGGAGTTTAGAGGGCATACACAGAGGCAGTAAAAAGCGGATATGTTGTAACGAATGATAAAAGTCAATTAGAGTCAGGAATGCAGAGGAAAGTAATCACGAAGCGTGAATGAATAGTTTTTCTTTTCTTTAAAGAAGAAACCCGAATGGCCGCTAGAAAATAATCTAATGATATTTTTCTAACTTGTCCAGAGGGAACAATAAAATGGAAAGCATTAACGGCACACTAAGCAGGTTGACTCTTTATACTTACAAAATAACGTCTACATACAGCAACATCACAAGCTACGCTTCCTTTCAGCTTTCTTCAGTCCCATTCCTAAACCATACATCCCGCTAATGCCCCTCATTACTGCAAATGAAAATGAATGGTTCAGAAAATGGGTAGCTAAAGGTATAAGTAAAGCAATAGTATCGTTGTGGATTCTGAACCTTAAGGTAGGCTTAATCTGGGTGCAAGTAAAGTTTGGTAGGTTCTTTACCATGTATGTAAAGGATAGATCCCTCTGCCATCTTCAAGACCCTGGACGGAGCTAATTCTCATCGTTTACGGAAGAGGTTGCAACCCCAAGAGAACCGTAAGAGTCTGTGAAAGATGTTAGTTTTAATGTCTAAATGAGTGAATCGCTCACCAGCGCTGGAGCAATACAGAACTTTCTGTTCATCGTGCATATCTCCCGCTGTGATCTCCATAGTGAAGACTACTGGCTCATACAGCCAGTCTTTGTAGAGTCACAACTCTCCCATTCATACAATGTATTTATACATTCTACTGTTATTTAACTGACATATCTCCCGTACTTACTAGACTAATAGATTCATATTCTTTGCAATTTCTGAATTTGTATAAAAGTACATTCACTGTATGCTTACTGTCTCTAATTAGGCGTACTCACGTCAGTGTTACATGTATCAGCAAGGCACCATCTCTTATTCTCAACATCTCTCTAATTCAATCATTTATTTAGTACTCTTGAACTTATCATCTTTGAAACATTTTCATCTGGTTTCATTCTCTTTGTTCTGTCCCTTATCTATATCTCCCTGATTCTATAACAATTATCTACCGTCTGCGTATGTCATGTTTTTCCCTTTATTCCATCCCTTCCTTTACAGTATCTTCATGATTCAAGCAGTCTCTATCTATAGTAAGCATTTTGCTCACCCGTCCTCTCAGGCCTGCGTCCACCTATTGTATTGCTCCGTACATCCATCTTTTCTTCTCCTCTGTCACTCACATCATCGTCTCCTTATCTCAACATTAATGTCTTCCTGCTGTATTTTATCATAAATATCTAAAACTTCTTGGTTGCTCGCACCATATTAATTAAACGTACTTTTCTGACGTCACGCTTCTTTCCTCCTCAATCCACTCGTTTCCTCTGCTCTTCATACATAGAGTAAGGTCCCCTACACTTCTTCCGTATCTCTGTGTAATACTCGTCAATATCATTAGTTCAGAAACACAAGTACTCTTATCTTCACAGACATTATAAATCTTTCTGATTACATTGTTCACATTATCAGTTCTTTTGCTCATTCTTCTCCGAGATCGTGGGTAACTTCCAGGTCTCGTTGGTACCCTAAAAGGTGGGCTGAAAACTTCTCATTAAATCTTTTCTTAATATTGGTGTTCGAAATTTCAGAACTGATAATAATTGGTTGTATGTGCCATTAATGCTATATGTTGAGACTGTAGAATCACTTTATGTCTGAAAAATAATATTGTGAAAAAACAAATATACGGATGCATTAATATGATTGGCACTCTCTGCTTTATTCTTCAATTGTGTTTCCACTATATCTAATTTCCTGTAATGTTCCAAATGAGACAAGAAATCCCCAGCCTGAGCAGCATATTTTCGCATTACAACTCCAGACACCTTCCAAGTTACGCTAAAAATGGTTCATGGTAAAACTAGAGAACTCTCTGTATTACTTTATGTTTCTTGCTGATCAATACTTACTTTTTGTTGTAGTTATTCAGGTGATTCATAAATCTGGTCTTCTCGCCAGGCATTTTCCTCCCCCTTTTTCAGCTTTTACTTGTAATAAGACCGCAGAATATCAGGCAACACAAAATCCTATTCTAAAGTAAATTTGTGCAACGTAACCTAGCTTTAGATAATCATATGTCCAAAGATCTTCAGGTAATAGATTCACGTGAGATTGAATCCTAAAATATTTACAATATTCTTAATCATTTTGATAGTGTCTGTGCTGATAGGTTTCAACCTGCTTATTCTCAGGTTTAGAGAGCGGAGTCATATTTGACTTACGGCGTAGAGGAAGAAATGAAATCTTCCAGTAAAAGTTAGTAAGTACATGATCATCTGATCTTAAACAATGCTTGCTAAGAGGGAGTTTCTACCGTGCCTTATACGATTGTTTGTCTCTACGTTCTCTACATAAAGCACTTACATATTCCTCTTACAGAACTCTTCAAATCATAGGATGAAATCAATGACTCATGGTCCCAGCCCACATCTGTCCAGCTGCCTGCGCACAGCTGCAGCATGGAATCTCAACTTAAAAAGAAGGCATTACGAGAGACTCATATATACTAAAAACAATGCCCGCTAACATATGTTTAGAGTTTTCTTTTATTTCACAGATATAAGAAAACTGCGCAGAACACTTAGTTAAGATGTATCTTCAGCCATGTTATGCCACGCGCAAAAGCAATTGTTAAGGTATGAGATACCGCCCAGGTTTCTGAGCCTTGCTCATACACACTGTGTGTGATCTATTCTTGAATCAGTTGGGTCAGAGGAAAATGGGTATAGAGGACAAGGACTATGAATTTCTGTGGTGGCAGAGTAAGAACATAAGATGATTATTATATTTTTTATTGTCTTTTCAGGAAACTAGCATGATATATGCGAATAAGGTATTGGTCATCGACAAGAAGACATCTCGTGAAATATTGCCTGCTATGATGCAATTCTTAAAGATCTGAAAGAGGAGCTGAGAAGGTGGAGAGAATGAGGAATGAGAAAATTCGAGATCGTACATTATGAAGGAAGTGGTTGATCACGTAAAGGATGGAATTTCGGGTTAGTGTGGGCGCGCTTAAAGGACGTGAGTGGATGGAATGACTAAAGAAGAGTGTCCCTGAGTAAGGTGAGTGACTGAAGAAACAGCGAGTGAATGATGGTGAGATGGAGTTGACGGATCAACATGAACGTGAAAGGATGACTGCCGTGTTGAGATGCATATACACCGAGGAACAAACTGACGAGTCTCCATGTGGCATACTACCATCCTACAGGATCTCCATGCGACAGTGCACTCCTACAGGGACTCCGTGTGTCACACTACACTCCTAGAGAGGCTCCGTGTGTCACACTACATTCCTATAAGATCTCATTGTGACACAATATACTCTTAGAGGATTTCTATGTGACACTGTATTATCATAGGGTCCCCATGTGACACACTACACGCCTACATGGTCTCTTTGTGACACACTACACTCCTACATGGTCTCTTTGTGACACACTACACTCCTACATGGTCTCTTTGTGACGCACTACACTTCTACATGGTCTCTTTGTGACGCACTAAACTCCTATACGGTTCCTTTGTGACACTCCGCTCTCCCTCAGGGTCTCTATGTGTGGAGGGTTGTTCTTGATGCCATGGGCTGTGTGTGGCAGTGATGTTAGTCAAGATGGTAATGACAAAAGGAGACGTATTGACGCATTGCAATTTAACCACTGAAAGTCTTACACTGGAAAATTCATACTTCCAGACATAACTCGTCATGAACATCATATTGAGACCCTTTCGTATCTTCAGGTTTTTCCCTGTCTTAGGAAGACTACACTGAATCACTTGTTCGCGTACTACATGCAGCACCAGTCCCTCTAAAGATAAATGTCGCACCTTTGTCAGGTCGATATACACACCCAGGGACTAAACTAACTGTTATACACGCCTAAGGATTAAACCCACACTCTCAGAGAACTGAAAAGGTCAGGTCCATTTCTGATTCTTTGTTCCCAACCTTATCTCTACCATGGAATGTTGGCAACAATTTTAGCGCCTTTAATTTGAAAGAGAGTTCATACTGCCCCCTCCCCATTCTCTCTTTATCGAAATGGAGCCAGAGGGAATGGGGTGGAAACTAAGCAGCGGCTGGTTTCCAGTCAGAAGTTGAGCTTACTCCCTAGGTTCTTCATACATCGGTTATGTGGTTGGGTTTGTTCCCCAGGTTCCTCATGCGTCTGTTAGATGGTTGGGTTTGTTCCCCAGGTTCCTAATGTGCCTGTCAGATGGCTGGGCTTGCTTCCCAGGTTCCTCATGCCTGTTCCATAGTTGGGCTTGCTCCCATGGTTCCTTACGTGTTTGTTAAGCCATCACTGATTTTGAGATCGACCAGCAGAACTGACAAGACGGAGGTAAAGCAAACTTTACATGAAGATAACAGGATGTTAAAATATGAGTGAAAGTTTAGTCTTCCTTATTCACATCTCCCTCGAGAAACATATAAGTGATGTTATGCTAATCTTTTTTCATCATTTCATCTTTTATTCCTTTCACCTTAAATGGCTATGACTGAGGCAAGTTTTGCATGAGCCACGTCGGTCACTATAAGAAAAAAAAGTGAGTTGGGTTAGGAGTCGGCGGACTTTATTGCAATTTGTGCTGGTTGACAAATAGGCAAAAAGTGAGGGTGATAGATGTGATTGGGCAGATAGAGGCAGTAGGGAGAATGTCTGATCTGTAGGAAGGAACCAGTGCAAGAAAGAAAAAAAATATCGTGAGTTTAGAAAAAGAATAAATGAATTATGTTCGCAATAAGTGGATGAAGTAAGTGAGCTTGGCAAAGAGGCCTGTCATGAAGATCATGTGAATAATGATAATCGCGTTTCATTTTATCTAATTCACCATTTTTTTTTCATTTTTATAAGTCTTGGCCGATGTATTGCCACCTCACACGCAAGTGGTTTGATGAACGAATGTGTGACTCCATCTACAACAGTAGCGAAACTGATGGTCCCTCTCCCGTGTAACTACACAACCCTGAGAGTGAAAGTTCCTATGACGTGTTGATCCCACAACCGGCGAAGCAATTACCTGTGTGTAGATGAAGGAGATGAATGGCTCGTGCAAGTGCTGAGGTAATAAGAAATTCTGCCGTATTTTTTTTGGAAGCTCAGGTCGAGTAAAGGAGAAAGAATGAGTAGACGACTGTCGTGTTAGCTTCCGTCCGCAACGGCTGTGATTGATGAAGCTGTGCCATAATACGAGTTACTCTTGAAAGGCTTTAGTTACGGTGAATCATATTTCCTAAGTGGAGGTCATTTTCTGTCAGAGAGTAAGGGTCGATACTGCTCATGTGAGGTAGGAGAGAAGCTGCTGGAGGTATTAAAAAGAAAAAGTAGATTGATATTCACGAACGAAGAGGAAAATGCACCTCTATTTTCATACTGTGACGGACAAGGCACGAGCAAAACACACCCCAATCAAAGGCCACCTTGGGAGAAAGATATAAAGTAAAAGGAAAGGAGAGGAGAAAGTGTTAGGGCTCCACAGGTGTCCAGTCATATAAAACTACATACATACCAGTTACCTGACTTCCTAGAGCACCAATAGACAAGTTTCTTTCAGTATGAAAGAGTTCTATCGCCAGTGTTAATTGTTTGCTTAAGAACCGAACCCTTATGGAGAGGTTGTAATCATTTCAAATCCTCAATACAGTAGCGAGACAAGAAAGGTAAAAGGCTTTCGAGATGTATGCGGGCACCAGCAGACTCCTAGCAATACACCGTTACGTGGTTGGCTGCCAAACACCCCAGGGCTGGGCTCAGGGAGTGAACGCCACTTCGCTGGGTAGCCTCGCTTCGCTACGAGCACTAGGGTTCGCACAGTAAGTACCAGGGTAGAGGCGTCGGTTTTCCCAAGATGCTCGGGTTATTGTCTTTCTCCCGGAATATCAGCCCCACTCATTCTCAGTGCTCTACAATTGTACAAACGTTTTAAGGATAAGTTCTTTTGTATGGTGTACAGCCTCTCAAATTAATGACACTTTTTCGCAACCACAACTGGACACCGTTGCCCTAGTCTTCGTGGCTGAGTTTAACTCTCACCAGGTACTTTTTTCTCTTTATCTCGCTATTCCACCTGAGAATTAATCTATTCTCTGTTTATACTGCTTCTTCGCCCTTCCTATTATCATATTTTCATGTCTCGCTCCTCCGTATACGTGGATTACTTTTTGTTCTACATATTCCTCCTACTCAGATCATGGCACAGATCGACCACTTGATTTGTGACGATGGAGGACATATTCTGTAGTATTTCGGTACGTGTTGACAGAGTCGCTCCTGAACCATCGTAACGAGCCAGTTTGTAAGAGAGAATAGATTTAAGAAAAAAAAAATGTATGGCTCTGAACTCACGTTTGACCTCAAATTTAACTCGAAAACTATTTGATGCACAAAGATTCATAGGATTCGTTTTCGGTTTTCCTTCATGCACGAAATACGATTAATAGTGTTTTTTGTTTTCTAATAAGGAAACGTTATTTTCTTTCGTAGTTTCACGTTTGTTTGTAAAGAGGGATATTCCTCACGATGATACTCAAGATAGTAATAAGCAAAGCATTTTGCTTGCGGGGGAAAAATATTTTGAAATATCTATATCGCTATATCTTTGTAGTACCGTCTTCATGATTTAATGACGAAAACACTGCATGAAGCTTTTAAATATAGATATCAAACCATCAAAATTCTCGATTTTCGTATCTTAGAAACCTGCAACACAAAGGTAACCATATCAATAGTGGGTTATTCTCTGTCTATTTCCTTTACCCAGCAGGAAACTTATTTGTCGTTGCTTTTAAAGATTCGCCAGAAACTTTAACCTAGTACGTGCCCTTGTCTCTAGACGGCCCCGTCCATCCATCCTTGACCCCTTCAAGAGAGTGACTTGCGCGTGCGCTCCTTTGTCTCGCTCGCCTCCCCCGATCTTTCCTTATGTCCATACAGTCCGTGGTGCTAACGCCTTTCTCACACGTACCCTCATCCTGTCTATTAACTTCAGGTTCCTCCGCCTGATCTACTTCGTTACGTCTTTTATACGATAATTCATTCAGTCTTCCCCCATTTTGATTTCGTTTTAGATTCATTTAGACTTAACTCTCTCACCTTACAAATAGCTCACCTACAATCTTATACAAACATTGTGCCTCAGTCTTTTATCACTCTGCCTTCGTACGTGCCAGTAGCCCCCCTCCACACCACACCACACCATCAAACTTATCCGACTAGGCTTTCCCTTTCGCCACTCTCCACAAAAAAACGAATGTTTTACTGTCTTACGAAGGTCTTACGTAGCTTCCACGCCTTTGTGCTTTATCCATAATTGAAGTATTTGTTACTAGCCCACACCTGATATCCCCACGACTGTGATGATCTAATCCACACTTTGCGACCATCTCGTGGAAAGCGACGGGATTTCAGGAAAGGACACGAACGGACTCTTAAAGGGATCAGGTCCTAATGAAGTTTGACCGTACGTGCTGAAGATGTGTGTAGATCCTCTTGACAAGCCACATGATAACGTTCAGGATGCTGACTCTGGTTGTGAGTAGCGGCGGTACTGAGTCTTTCTGTGAGTAGTATCTCTCTTGCAACACACAAGTCGCGAGATCGATTCGTCAGCCATTCACCACAGGGAGGTGGTCGCCAAGACCATATTTCCTAAACACTATATTGAAACGAGAATTTTTTTTGCAATGGTCCAGTAACAAGACCACTGAGTGTAATGGCCTCTAGTTTCATTACGAATATTAAGGGAGTATATTCATAATTTCATAACTGAACACCTTTCGTGAGATGTTCCCAAGCATTAGTGATGTGGAGAGAGATAGGCTAAGTGTACCGTAAGCGGTGGTGTGTGACCTAGGGACCACATCAGCCTCATTATTATTTCAGCTTGAGGTGCCAACACTTAGACGACCAAGGGAA
>JAUUEG010086622.1:0-11153 GCA_032361445.1 Panulirus gracilis | reverse complement strand
CGAAATGGGCCGAACACTTCACGTCTGGGTTAACTGCATGTTAGAACAAAAAGAAACAACATTCGGGGTTAGACGAGAGATCATGACGACGGACCAAATATCAAGTTGGCCCACATGACCTGGTGAAGCCCAAGTGAACCAAACATCAAGTAGGGATGAACTCAGGGCTGAAATACTAGTACACCAGTTTCACATAAAACATCAAGTCAATCTGGAACTAATTTCCGGTGAAAATCAAACAATATACTATTAAGAAGAAAAAAAAATCTCAGAACACAACAACGGATAAGATAAACATCATGTTAATAGGAATTAATACATCATGTCTGATAGGGTAAAAATTTATCACCAATGTTGGATTTAGACCAAACCATCGTTTACTTTAACGTCTTGTCAAAATGGATGAATCTTTTATTGTGGAACTTCGAACTTACTCAACAATGAGAGAGAGAGAGATAGAACGGAAAAAAGTGAAAAAGAAACTTGTTAAATAATTATTCCGATGCACCTAACGCAACGTCATAAATTTTCCCCAGAATTAAAATCTCATAAAAAAGAACCGCAAGATGACAGCCCTAATCAACTGACTTGTTGAAAACGCGGGGGGAAAAAAGGCGGGTGTGAGGCTATTAATCATCCGTGATGTGTTGACTGACGGTCGGGCGCTACCTGAGAATATTATTTGGTTGTTTCTTTACAGGTAAGAGTCGAGATAGTTTCTGCCTCCTTTTAAAGGGTGGACTATACGAGAAATATTCTGACTCGCTGCTGAGAATATTTTATTAGTCCTTCGTGACTAAATGATTCATAGAAGCAAATGTATAAACGGACATTCGCTCAATATTTATGAACGTAGCTTAGTATTCATAGGTATAAAAGTGGCTCAGGAATTACTAGTGATATGAACGGAGCCCAGCATTCATGATGATGAATGTGGCTTTTAGTCACAAGTATGAAAGTGGCGCTGTATTTTATAAGATATAATCGTGGTTGAACACAAATATGAACATAGCTCAAGCGTGATTAATAGCTTGACTACAAAGGTGTTCTAGGATTTGAATGTCATGGCACTTTTCCACGAGGCTTGGCATTAGCGAGTCTGATCGTGGGTAACCAATTACCACCATTACCCCCTGGAGCACGGCAGTATGACGCTTGGTTATGACGACGGCAAGGCTCTTGACCTGACTCTTAAACGTCAGGTCTTTAAGACCAAGCTATAATACCTAAGGATCTTTCCTGCGGCAGATAAGAGTGTTGCTTTACTTTTCACTATCTTGCGTATCTAACATTTGTATTCAAAGTGCATTTCATCTGTATCCCGATCTGCACGACATTACGACGACTGAGCAAGATGGAACAACTCTTCGCTAAGAATGATGGACAGGCCTCTGACCTGAGGAGTCGTGCTAGCGTACTCAAGCGTGGTGCTGAAGATGTGTTCTAACTCTGAGGATGTACATCGTTATACTCAAATACAATCAGCCACTGAGGGTATTAGTTTGGCTCTGCATTCAGTATGGTGGTATGATTATAACATTCTATTGTGATTATGTGACTCGACATTTAACGGTACTGGTGATACTTAACTTTAGAGCTATAAGTTAGATATATCTAAAAGTTGTTCCCTCTTGTGGCTTAAGATTTAACCACGCTGGTCTGGCTACAAGTGTCATCTTGAAATTACGTCCAACATCTTTGTCCATGTGGACATGACAAATGTACAGTTTAGGGTCGATAACTCTTGTTGCTAGACTACGGCGACACTTGCTCACGAACACAACTGTATAGTTCTCATTCCAAACATCACCACCTTAAACTTCTCCCTCGTTTTCCCTTTGAGGTACAAAACGAGTTTTTAAATAACTACATTCGACAAATGCCAGTTGCATTAGTCCCCATCAGCACGGGCAACAAACTAAAGTCTAATGCCTAGTTTAGAACAAACAATAAAACCCACAAAAAAGGGAATACAAAATGATATCATTAATGATTTAGATAAGACCTCCACAGGTTTAGGTCAAGCAGGCAACGTAAAACAACGACTAAAGTGAGCAACGCTAACTGCGGAGAAAAATATTCCGAGCCGCGGGAACTAGGCAGCTGTGGGACTACACGCAAGGCAATTATATACTGTACATACGCCTTATGATATTCCGGGGAGGGGGAAGAGCTGCTCGATCATCGGTAAATACATGGAGGCAAGAACGAAATCGAAACACCAAGCGATACCATGAGAGGAAAAACTGGTAGACCAAACGTACGAAGGAGACAGAAATGCTTGAGTTTTAAATAACGAGGAAGAAGTATTAAATCATTGGAAAACAGAGATAAGAGACAGTTCCACGAGTAACATGATAAAGGGAATAGGAAAAGGTTAATGAACGGGAGATTCGGGAAAACAGAAAAAAAATGACGGAATAACGAATAACAGAGGATCAGAAATGCTGGACCAGCGGGATATATGCAAGAGGCCAAGACACTGGAAAAATAACGGTACATGATGTGGCACGGAGGCCGAAATAACGGAAAATACATGCAAATGCTGGAACAACAAACGATACTGTCAGATGACGGCAGCTGGACAAAATGAAGATTACCTTCATATAAATCATCCAGGCCCGTGACAAGCAACCGGTTCATAACACAGGTTGTGTTGCCACCGACAACCACGTCTGCAGTGGAAAACACAAAATACACAATGGAATGAGACGGATACTGAAGTTATGAGTAGGAGAGAAACAATAAAAGGTCGGTATAACACCGTAAAGTGGAAACTGAGAAATAGAATATGCAAATTGGACACAGAGACTATGTTAAAGGTTTTTATGAGCTACAGTGACAGACACTTAAGGCGGGAAAGACAATAAAGGCTTTAGTGTGAGGCAGACAATAAAGGCTAGAGAAACACAAGACAGGCTGGTTGAGAGAAAAATGGCTGGAGTGAACGATAGACAATTATAGTCATGGACAGAAGACAAATGAATGATGGTGTGAGACAAATACAACTGGTGGAAGTGAAACAGAAGATAATGTGATAATGTATTAACAAATTAGAGACGAGAGTGAGATAAAAACAAGAAATAAATGCTAATGAAAGTAAACAATATCAACAACAAATCTATCACCATGATACATTTCAAGCCAGTCATCTTAGCGGATATATACATATATTTCAGAAACAAAATTAGAGCTACCGACATAAAACCAAGATTAGAGTAGAGCGATGAAAGTTTTATTAGCTAAAATAAGAGGCTACAGTGAGAGTCAATGAAGCTAGTGCAAGAGAATAAAGGCTGATTTGGCAAACAATAAAGACTGGAGTGAGAAACTGACAATAATGAAGTAACCACAAGACAATACAGGGTGGCGTGACGAATGAATCAGGTTTGGATTAGCTAGTAAAAATTTACAGACAGAAACAGCACAGGGAGCGAAAACAATGTTTGGCAGAAGAGCCTAACAAGGAATAAAAGCTACCAAGAGACAGCAACGGTTCTTGTGAGATTTACATCTAATGTTAAAGTAATACACAGATAGTGAAAAAATAATGAAATATGTTAAAGTGTGCAAGAAAAAGAAGGCTAGAGACACACTTAAGACTCGAAAGAAATCCGGAAAATAAGAATTGTTGTGAAAGTCAGTATAAACTAAAAACAATGGAAGACAATAAAGAACTACAAGACAATTTTCAAAGAATTTTTTTTATACATCATGAATAAAGAACAATATGGCAGGTAACGAATCTCTGGTAGCGTTAACGGTTAGCGTTTTGGTTCATCTATGTAATGAAATTGTGACTAGTCTACATTCCTCCATTTCTCAACCGAAAAAGCATTTATATCGATTCCACCTTAAAGATACTAAGAGTCAGTCCGGTCTATAAATTTCTTCACCCTTGACAACCCTTCATTTTATCGGTACCAATCCACATTTGTACCAGTTCTGGTAACATTAGTTCTGTACCTCTGTCACCATTACCTTCTACCCTTAGGAACATGTTACACAATCTTACGACGGCCACCAGTGCTTCCAGCCGTGAAATCTAACAATACATCGATTAGACCACTCTCATTGTCGAAAAAAAAATCTAAAACAATTAAAATATCCTATTTTAGGGAACGGGAGACGTGGGAAAGCCTTGAAAATGTCTCAAAAGTATAATGTTATTTTGAGCAGGCAATGAATATGAATGACATCGGAGGCAGAAATAGAAAAAAAATATCTGATTAAAATACCTACAGATATCCAGAGGCAATGGGGTGATGGAATATTTACATCAAAGACCCGAATGAGCTTCGTTCGTCCATCGTACTACTGATACAATCCACAAAACAGTATGTAAATCGGCACCACACTCGCATCATTTGATATGTGCCACATTGTAAATAACGATAGAGAAACTCAATTAGGAGACTTATTGTTGACACAACGATTGATCAAGTCAGGCTGTGGTAGCGAGTCAGTGTAATGGTGAACGAAGATGTAAAGAACGAAAATATAATAAGCCATGAGATTTCTATGATAGCAATCGAATTTATATTTATGAATTTTCGAGGTGTATCTGTTATCGTTGCTGGCATCGACGCATCCACGAGCCGCCTGGTGTCCAGCGCTTGTCGGTTCGAAACTTTGTGGCAGAAGTCTGTCCGCAGCCAGCCCATCCCTTCATCATCCCGTGGGTGAGGTCGACAAATTGGGTACCAAGTTTAACCGATATGTAGCAGCTGACATACCAGCACTACTCGATCTTATCTTCACACACAAGAGTATAAAAAAAAAGAGACATGAGTGCTAGTAGTCATGGTCATAATGTATAAAGGAAAGTCTTCGTCAAAAAATAAATCATATGCAACGATTGGAGTACAGGGGGACTTCTTGCTCGGAGAGCTGGAGATTGGACGTCAGCCCTAGGTGACTACCTACTCCAGACTGCTGGAGAGCTTGACTCCATGACAACCTGAAGTAGGGCGGTGTCGAGTCAGCAAACTTAAGGGTGAACGAACTTGAAAAAAATTACCTCATCTTGTACGTCAAGAGGCCATGTGGTAACTGGGAGTGCTCTTCTACACCCGTTCTGTTTTGAAAATCATTTAAGTCTAGTGGTAGGTCAGGAAGAAGCCCTCGATTCACTGTGAATAGCGTAGAGGGTGTATAACTTTCATGAAAAATGTTGTATAACATTCAGCGTTAACTCCACTGTGTTAGACTTGGTCTCGCCTCGAGCGTAACACTCGTCGTTAAAACTGCTGAGGCGAAGTTTCTTTATCTACCGCTAATATGGTGGAATGTACACACACACACACTCGGGGTGAGGGGAGGGGGAAATCGTAGCCCACCTCCTTCATGCTATACGGTATACAATGACCTTACCTGAATACAAATGTTGATGCAGGTGTTCCTTCAAATTCATCTCGCCCTTCGAAAGGAAAAATTAATGTAAAATTATGCCGTTTTAACTGTTCGAGTGAAATATAATGTCCACACTTGTTCGTAATACAGGAATTATCTCTATCATCAAAAGCCTATTAGTGCTTTGTTTCATGAAACAAAACTCCCTTGACTGCTACCACCAGCTGTTTCATGTTATCAGATATATAGATAAATACTCATTCAAAAATGGTCGCTGGTATCGCTAGAAATTCAGTATAGAATGGTTATAATTTGTTTTACATAAGAGTCGACTAATGATAGCGATCAATGTTCAAATAGTTCAGAGAGCAATTGAATGATGTAATATGCAATGTGTTCTTACACATTATTCTGATCTTACAAATTTCTATCATTATCATTTTCATGATTCGTCTCTCCCTAAAACAAGTTCTGGATATAATGATTCTAGCCACTCGAGTTTGAGTACATGGTTCATGAGGACTTACATACGATCGAAGAGAAATCCAAACCTAAAGAGGAAATATAATGCTGGAAATTATGCAGGGATAAACTATTTTTCTCGTACATATACTTGGGAAATGAAGTATTGTGAAATCTACAATGGAGTAATGGGGTAACTTAGCTGCAAAGAAAGAAAGAAGGTTGAAAAGAGACATACTGCTAATCAAAATGTTTAAAACAACATAACATATGAATGTAATGTGGTGCAGACAGAAGCACACTACACAGCCAGACGGTATTCGATAGATATAACAAAACAAGGAATGTGTGCATCATGATAAGGAGGGAGGAGCAGAGAAACTTTGACAAGAACATCGTGAACATGGCAGGAGATAATCCAGAAGCTGGAGCAGAACTTTTCCACAGATTCATGATAAGTAAATCATCGGTTAAAGAACAGCTGATCAGGCTAAGGGATTCGGAGGGAAAAGATACAGGCGATATTATGATATACACAGTGACAAGATCAAAGGCGTCTTCGCAGCAGACGACCAAAATTTTTCCTACATCCTGCAAAACAGGCAATGGTACAGCGTTCTCAATTATAGGTTCCAACCCTTCCAGCTACCGTCCCGTTACTGACTTATATTATTTTCAAATTGTTTGAATCTCTCCCCATCTATCCTCAACATCTTGGATCCTAATCTTCTCTCTGATCATCTGTATGACTATCACAAGGAGATATCTACCAGTGCTATCCTTCCCTATCTTGTTAATGTTTGGTTATCCCCTCTATGAGACTTTGGGGAATCCTATGTTATAGCCTTCGGTGTATCGAAAATTTATGGTGTGGTAACTGGCCCTGATCTCTCTCTCTCTCTCTCTCTCTCTCTCACACACACACACACACACGCACACACACACACACACACATATATAGTTCTCTCAGGCCGACCCATGTCCATAATAATTGTTGATGAACCAACTTCTGCCCTTATCCCATCTAATTCGATGTCCCATAGCGCTCTGACTGTTGCCTACGTCTCAACACTCTCCCTCCACTTCTTTCCAACCATCTCGATCTTACTTGATCTACGTCTCATCTCGCCACAACTAGCTCTATAAACTTAGATTCGGACGGCATTTCCCAGTGTACAGACGCAACCTAATCAAGTTTCTTCTAACTTCTCTTTCTATGAACACTCAGCTTTCTCATATGCTTGTAAAATTCGTAAATACAATAATAATAAAACTACTACTAGTATTAATAGTAATAATTTCATTATTATCATTTCTATGCACTACAGTAAGTGAAGAATCCAGTAAAAAAGAAAAATATATAGCCAGCAGGTCATGGCCGCCAGAAACGCGGGACATAATATACTACATAATCATGTCCGATGATAATAATCATTGACTTTCAATCTTCCTTGTGGCTACCGGTCATAAAATTGCTGGTAAGGGTTGCGGTGGAAGCAGAGCCTAGTCTTAACCTGGCGGTGACGAGAGCACAAGCGCTTGCAAGGAAACTGAGTTGTGATTAAAGGATAGGTGGCGTCTGCCGGAGTCATTCACCATGGGGAAGGCTCTCCATGATCTTTGTAATCCTTTTCAGCTACCGCACACTGGAGTAACACGGGTGTGCTCAATAGATTGGCCGGTGATACCGACAAAAAGTGAACCAACTACGTCTATCGTCGGCTTGTGCGCCTGGACAGATGAATTACTTTGTCGCTGTCCACACTATGACATGGGATGATACAGTATCGACCTTTAATAATAAAAAAAAAGATGGAATCATATCTAATGGAACAAATGAAGTTTTTTTCCCCGTGACACACTCGCTGTCGCTGCCTCGGTGTCCTGATTATATCACAGGTACAACGAAGAACGGCACGTACACGATAATACTTACCTAACGTTGATTTCATAAGATCCATGGCGTTAGCCTTTTCAGAGGTACGTAACACTGCAGTGATAGATTCTGTCTTAAACTTATTCTTTATGGAGGAAAATGTATGCTGAATAATGACTGGGTAGGGCCACTAGGCGTAGTTTCTACTATAATAGTATGTGCCAACTCCACAGCACACCCCGAAAGTTGCTTAATAGTCATTTCATGTCCAAGAATCTTATGGATTCAGCACTATTTTTCTTTAAACATATTTGTTACATCATTAACATGCAACACAAATATACATACATGTTGAAAATACAGACTTATTGCAGAAATTTAAATATTTGGTAAAACATATAAAAAACATGGCATAAATACCAGCTGAGAGTGAATTTGTTGATGTTCACACGGCAACACTTGAAGGTCTGCAAGCATGTCGCTCGTCCTCCCGCCAGCCCTCGGGTTGGGCTCCTGGCCGACCGACCGCACCGAGTTGCAGCTTGGAACAGGAATTCTCCGCTACTACAAATTTCCGGAGGAGCAGCAGGTCAGACCAGAATCACTCTTCCTGCATCAGATAGTGGTAATACCCATTAGACGTGCGTGGATATATCTTGGGTTCTGGATGCGAATTATTAACCTAGAAGGCATTTATGATGCGTCGAAACGGAAATGACTTCATGTGTGGATGACGCTTCTGGGAAATTTTCAAGTATGTTAGTGGTATAAGCCACCAACCTCAACTCTAGGAAAATAAAGATCTGAACCATAGAGCAATGTGGGCTGCGCCGTGCTAAACACAGATATACTGAGATTCCATACAATGAAGTCATAGTCTGCGATGTCTAATGAACAACATCCCTTTGGATGGTATAATAACCATATAAAAAACAAAATCAAATCAAATCACAGTCCATCGGTGCAGTATGAAAAATATTGGTCATAAGACACATACGTGTAGGCTGTTCTCAATAAATTCTACAAGGAAATTATCCAAACGATACCTGCTCTCCTGCATATACCCATTACAGACATGGAAAAGTTGAAAGTTAACGATCAATCTTTACTGGTGATATAGTACCGATAGTCCCTTGCCAGGGTCACACAGTTATCTGGGCATGATTTATGCTCCTTGCTCGGCAAATATATCATTACACACTAAAACCAGATCGGCGCAAATATCAACTTTCGCAAAGGATTCTGAGTTAGTTAAATGTAGAACTCTACACCAGTTGGCTCTCCTGTCGGCTTTCTTATTTCCTTCTCATGTCACAGTCACATTATGATAAATTCACGATACTGATGTCAATAAGCAGGTTGGATGTGTGTGTGTGTGTGTGTATCTTGGTACATCCGGCCATTCCATGATGAGGAATTTTCCCTATGTGGTGCTGACGTCATCAGTAACCGCGGTCTTTTATTTAAAGATGTGGTCACCTACTCCACAGGGATCACCTAATTCCCAGTCTCGCGGCTCTTTCCATACTGCGTCGCCACAAACATACCCGAATGTCCTGGCTGACCGTGGCGAGGTTGCAACTGTTACAAGCGATACAGCACCAATGAAACTTTAGCTTGAAAATCTAACTAATTACGTGTTCTATAAAAGTATGTACTATCATCATCATCTACGACACAATTTCAATATATAAAGGTTGTGCGTTTAGGAGCGGGGGGATGTTTTCTATTACTCTTTACACTGTTTTCTTTGATTTTCAAATCGTGTACAAAAAGGCTGTAAAACTTTTCATCTTTACCACATTTTTTTTTTCAAATAAGACTAACATTACGCTCATGTTCTGTGAAAACCGACTTATTAAACATATATTCCCAAGTGCTACTCACTACACAGCATTTTCCAAAACTTTTACAACAAAGATAAACCATCAGAATCCCATTAGTCATTGCTTTTCTGGTATGTTATACAGGTCCTCTTCTCTTTCTCAGCATCACATAGCTGTTGCAATGATCCCACTCACAATGTTTTCTAGAAGTGGGCATCGACAGGGCTCCGGCGTCCTCCATAAGATGAACTATGGTCTCTGTCAGATCGTCCGGGATTTCTGGTAGATATTAGCGTTGTACACTGCGGCCTCAGCAAACCGTTTCTCTCAACTACGGAGACTTTGATGTACAATAGATGTCGTCTGAATTCTTCTGTTCCCTCGCTGTATCTCCACTTCCTGATGTTACTCCGTTACTTTCTTTCAATAAAAGAGGCGCTGGTGGCTGTACTGTTCGCGGGTTCATTCACCGAAGACGTAGGTTTATCCACACGCACACACCAACCTGCACTTTGAAAACGATCTCAAATAAGACGATCCTCAGTATATTTACATGCGACTCCACCGTAAACGTTGGATAGATCCTTGGTGTAAATCACTTAACACTGTAATCTCTTATAGAGAGTTTCCTACTGTCGTAAACAGTCTCTCAACATAAGCTGAACTCAGATCACATTTCCTTGTTCGAACTTTCACTGATGTGGGATGGGTAAGGCCAGCTGGGTGACAGGGTAATCAAATCCCTTTGGTAGATGGATACAGTCCACTGTCCATTCGTCTATACCCTCCACCCGCAATCCTTAATCGTCCTCAGCTTGGCAACTCCATACGATTATCCTTTCTGTTCTCTTCGATGGTCAGATTTGCCTTAATCGGGCTCACTTCCAGTATATGTATCGCAGTTTATAATATTCCTATTTCCTACTGAACCATCTCGATCAAAAATCACACACCGATATCACTGCGGTAAATACTTCCAATGAAGATGTGCAAGCAGTCCGAATGCGTTGCTCACACAGACAACCTCTCACTGTCACGGGACAGGCCCGACTGAGGTGGGCTACAGAGCGAGGCGGTAAGGTAGCCAACCATGATACCACCACCCGACTCTCACTCACTCACTCCCTCCCTCCCTCACACGCCACAACCACCACCTCAGCTGATTCCTCGTGACGTCACCGCCCACATTCCCACCGCCAACCGCCCACCACCCAGGCAGGACTCTCCACCACCGCACAACATCCGACATTATTTAAACCCATTAACGGGCCACGCAGCGACCGACTCTGCTTGACAAGACAATCAGGTCCTGGTCGACCGACCGTCTACAATCGGACGATCGTTGAGTTGCTTCAAGTGCCTCACTGAGCACTAACAATGCAACAAGTAGTGTTTGAGAGGGTCAATCCTTAAGCGTGTGTGTGTGGAGGTGTGTGTGTGTGTGTGCGTCTGTGTGAGTGTGTGTATGGCCTTGCACCAGACCCATGACTATGTACGGACCCCGGACCCTCCTAACACATCACGCCCCTCACCATCACACTTCCTACCTGCCTCCTTCATGATCACAGCCAACATGGCCTCATGACGCCACACTTCTTACCTCATGATCATATACTCACTTCCCCTTAACCCACCCC
>JAUUEG010086292.1:0-11155 GCA_032361445.1 Panulirus gracilis | reverse complement strand
CTCCAGATCCATAAATGCTACATACAAATCCATTTGCTTTTCTAAGTATTTCTCACATACATTCTTCAAAGCAAACATATATATATAAATGAAATAGCTATTTCCTGTGTGGCGGGGTTGTGACGGGAATGGATGAAGGCAGCAAGTATTAATATGTAAATGTGAATATATGTACTAGTCAGTGTATGTATATGTATGTATTCGTTGAAATGTATTTATCTATCATACTTTGATGCGGTCTCCCACGTTAGCGAGGTAGCTCAAGGAGACAGATGAAAGAATGGCCCAACCCACCCAAATACACATGTATATACATAAATGCCCACACATGCACATATACATACCTATACATTTCAACGTATATATACACATACATACACAGACATATACATATATACACATGTACATATTCATACATGCTGCCTTCATCCATTCTTGCCGCCACCCCGCCACACATGAAATGGCACCCCCCTTTGCTCTATGTGATCTCATAGGCAAAGCTACCAGGCAAAGCACTGGTAACCAAGCATCAAAATATGTAAAAGATTTATTAGTGATAAATTTTAGCAGGTTGGATGTTCAGCAGCTGAAGGGGCTGGGGGTGTATTAATTGTACTAATGTATGATGGTATAGGTATGAAGAATAAGTTCAGTAAATACAGGTATATAAGACTACTAAGTATCCTGTATAGAAGGCAAGGTTATTGGCAAGCTGGCAAAAAAGTATTTCAGAAATCACAAAGTGATAGCTAGAATAATTGGGGAATGAAATTTTTAATTGGTATGAGTGAATATGCATTATTGATCTAACATAAGCTTATAATTAAATTACAAGTAAGGATTAGGGGAACAGAATGCATGGCTATTTTAGAGTTACAAAACAATAGGAAAACAAAAGGGATTACAGAACATTTATATAAGCAGGTGTGATACACAGACAATAGGAAATTAGGCAGTATAGGTGCAAACAATGTCTACTATTTTGTGAAGAACAAGCACCTCACTCTTTTTCACTTATCAGTCAGTCTCAAATTTGCATTTCTTTAACTCATAATATTGTGGGTTATATCATTCCTTAGAAAACACTTTGTCATATATGCTAGCTAACATGTTTTCCTTTCTCTACTTTCCGGAATGTTTTGGATATTTGCCTGCCTTTTTAACTCTTTGTTTCCTCATTTTCAGTCTTCTATCCTTGCTTAAGATGCTTTCACATTTCTTAAGTTCATATTCTAAAGTTCATAGAACCTCTCCACCTACTGGCCTTCTAATGTCATTTCCCTTTTACTCCCCCTTGTCAAATACCATTACCTTGCTGTACAGATATTCATATTTAGATTTTTATTCTGAAAGGTGATTGTGAAAAGAAGAGAGAAAATAGTTAGAAATAAGGAAAGTCTACAGATAGTTAACGTCGTGGGAGTGCTTGATACTTGGTTGTATTGATTAGATGGAAAGGGAATGAGGAGAAAAGAATTTGAAAAGTTTGAGTGAGGTTAATTGTATATATCTGTTTAGAGGAACACTGAAAGAAATACACAGGGACAAGGAGGGATATGTTGATGAATGGTGTGTATTGATAAAAGAACATGGAAATGTACATTAAGTCATATTTAGGAGGTTCTGATTAGCTGGTAGCTGGAAAGTGCCTAAAGGATTTAGGTGCACAAATATTGTTAATGTTTCTGAATTTTGAATTATTATGCGTATGCTAATGATAGCTTGTTATTTACAGAGAGAAACTGTCACAAGCATACGAGTTTGCCACAGACAAAATAGGTATGGACTACAATTCATATACACTTTGGAATGATTATGCCAACCTGCTGAAGAATGTTGAGGTTGTGGGCTCATATGCTGAGAATCAGAAGATTATGGCAGTCAGAAAGGTAAATATATGATTTCATCTTGAATATCTGGATGCACTCGTGCAGAGCTTTGTAAATAAAATGGATAGTGTCAGCAAATATATTTTTACTGTTTGATATCTTAACACATAAAAGGAAAAGTACTTTTCTTATTGAATGAGTCTCATGGGTTAAGATTTTTTGTTAGCTTTTTGGTAGAATGGTTTTTTATGCATTAACCTATTCAACTAGTAAATGTGTTTTTTATGTAATAACCTATTCATCTGGTATGATAGATACAGTATATATGTATTATTTGTGTAGGAAACATTTCCTGACCATCTTGGGTTCCTTGATTTGAAAATGGTATAGTCAACCATCCATGACAGTTTCTTTATGTGACAGGTGTACCAGCGTGGCATAGTGACCCCAATGGCCAATATTGAGCAGTTATGGAGGGACTACCTTGAATTTGAGAAGAGTATTAATCCAATTATTGCTGAGAAGATGAACATAGAGAGGGGAAGGGATTACATGAATGCACGTAGAGTTGGGAAGGAACTGGAGGCTGAGACGCGTGGTTTAAATCGCCATTTACCCAGTGTGCCACCATCAGCTCTTCCTGAAGAAACAAAACAAGTGAGGAGTTCTTTAATGTTCTTGTCCTGATTGCCGTAACTTTGGTTTTGGAAGACTATTGTAGACCTTTAAGATTAGGTTTGGCATAAGTCTTTGATTTCTAGATTTCCGTTCTTGAGTTTCACCCCCACACCACCCCACCCCTATGCTCTGTACACTGATTTCCTGTTTTTTTCCAATCAGTCTATTTTTACCCCTAATGATGGACTGGTCTATCATTCTTATTCTGTCAGCAGTGGTTTTACTCGAGGGTCTGTTCTTTGTTTTACTCTCTCCCTTCTCATTATCACTGATCTTTTAACCAATAATCTTATTCACTGTCATGCAGATGATTCTTCTGAGTACTTTTCTGCTTTCTAAAGTACCAGTATTCCTCTCTTGCATTTCTTGCTTCATATTTCCTGATTTTGAACTTGAATAACATCCTTCAGTGGGGGTACTTTGTTGTATTCATTGCCACTGAAATCCAGTTTCTTCCTAACAACCTCAGTTTTATACCACTCATTTGGTGTTCACCAGACTTGCTTGGTGCTACACTGCAAGTGAAAAGCCACCTTTGGTGAGGATGCATAATCTGTTTATCTATTTCTGTTCCTGATCTTTCCCTTTGGGAACTCCCTCAGGTGGTACGCACGGAAAAAATAGTCTCCATAACTGGTGAACTCTGGTGCTGCTTCTTAAACCTTCTGCCTCACCCATAATGCCACTAGCAGAGAACAGTTCTAGTGCAGTGTTTATAGAGGATCCTACCTAATGTTTTTTCCTACTACTTCTACCTTATGTTCTAACCTTGTTTCTACCCAGTGCTCTCACCTAATATTCCTTCCTATTACTTCTACCTATTAGTGGGTAGGAACAATAGACAGGAGCATTAGGTAGAAACATTAGATAGGAGCATTAAGTAGTGCTTAGGGCTCACCACAAAATTCTAGAGTTGTGAAGAATGAATTGTTTGACTTGTCGAAGTGTTATGCATGACAAGGAGAGATTGCATATTTATGGACAGTGCCAGCAGTCACATGTGGTGAGATTGCATATTTGTGAACAGAATGCCAGCAGTCATGTGTGATGAGATTGCATATTTGTAGACAGAATACCAGTACTCCACGTGTGGTGAAGTAGATGAAAAGGAATGCAATCTCACTAAGGAACTTCTCGCTCCAAAGGAGTCCATCATTACCCTATTACTGGATGTAGTACATCCATGACACAGCAGGAGCCCAGGATTAAACTACTATATTTAATCTATTCATGGTAGATAATCCAGGAGTGTATTCCTTAGCTCTGGTTTCTTCCCAGTACACGGAACAGCTCATAATTGCTGTAAAAATACCTGCCATATGCATTCTTTCTCTCTTTTTATCTCTTTAAGATTCCTTGCTGCCTTACAGATCCATGGTTTTTGTCTTAGGAGGTTGCTAACATAATGACTGTGCCTAGAGATGTGTGTCCAGAGATGTATGTACTTATAATGAAAATAGTTATTAGCAGTGTTGGAATCCCAGTCCGCTTCCTGCACTTTCACGCTGATATGGAATGGTTGTTGTCAACAGTGAAATTATGTATGATTATGTGAAATAACTTTGAGAAAAGTTTAAGGTTAAAAGTTCCATATATTTTATTTGTATAAATCATCTGTTTTAAATTGACAGAATGGTTGATTACACTGTAAGGGCAAGGTAGGGATCTTGGGTTACATTATAATCCTTTGAACTACTTAGAACTGCTGTTCTTACATTTTTCGTTATTAGGTGTTCTTATAAGATGCTGATTGGTCTTATGGTTTTATTTGTAAGGAATTTATTTTATGGTTTTGTTTTGATAAACCCTCTCAGGTTGAGATCTGGAAGAGATACATCAGATGGGAGAAAGATAACCCTTTGCGTACCGATGATCAGACTCTGGTAACCAAGCGTGTGAGATTTGCTTATGAGCAGTGCCTCTTGTGTCTCTCACATCACCCTGACATCTGGTATGAGGGAGCACTGTTTCTCCAAGAATCTTCAAAACTTTTATCAGAAAAAGGGGTTAGTTCCTTAACCAGTTGTTGATTCAATTTAGAATAGCAGTATTTTCTTAGTAATTGGATATAACAGATCTTTAAATCATCCCTTGAAAGGTGCCATGTTAATTTTATTGTTAGGTTTCTGAATTTACATATTAGATTAAAAAGATCATTAATAAAGTAGAAGAATACCATTTGACAAGTGAAGGGATGCTTTGTAACCAGCTTTGTAAGCATTCTCTTGAAATTCTGAAAAACTACATTTTATCAGAAATTTCAGTATACACATCTTTCACAAAAGTTTTAAGTGTTGCATTGTAGATGTTTGTATTCAAGCAGATGTAAGGAAAATGCAGCTTCAAGTTTGGGAAATGGCTTGATAGTATTTCAGCTGATAGAAAAAATGCCTTACAACCATTTGTCTCCACCAGGATGTAAATGCCAGCAAGATCTTCAGTGAAGAAGCAGCACAGATATATGAGCGTGCAATTTCTGGACCCTTGAGAAAGAATCAGCTGCTTTTTTTTGCTTATGCTGACTTTGAAGAATCACGTCTGCGGTACCAAGAGGTACACAAAATTTACCAAAGATACATCGAAATGGAAGATGTTGATCCAACCTTGGTATGTTCTTTCACTTAAATTAAATGTTAATTTTTTTTCAAAGTTCCAATTTTTGTATCAGGCAATTTGTAATGCATAGAGACCTGAGTTACTGGGTACAGTGTAAAGTTTAAGTTGGAAATCAAACTGCATCAGCTCTCAAGAATCCACCATTTGTAATGAGTTCATTCAAAAGCATAAATCTTTTCATGTATAATTCCATTTCTATTGTGGGAAGTTAAAGCTGTTTACATTATTTGGTTTATGAATTTTAGGGTTTTTCAGACACAATTTCTTAGGTTAATATAGTTGAACATCTTGTACATCTACTACATTTATGGTTAGTTGACCAGTATCTCCTGTCATTCCCATAAATCCTCATATTTAGAATGGATGCATCTCATTTACATGGTTCAGGGAGTTTGTTTTTTCTTGTCCTTAGTTTAGAAAGTTGAAATTTGTTTTGGAAGATTAAGTTTATTGCTTTCTTAGATCTGAGTGAATTCCTGTTTTAAGGCAGTATTAAAAGAGAACTTGATTCAGGTTTATGGATACATTTTGGTCATTTTCATTTGTTTGAGTCTTTCAAATCCTCAAGAAGTGTATACTTATGGATTTGACCCAGGCTGTGTTTTGTATTGTTCTTCCATTAGGTTAAGACTTCATAATCAACTTTTTTGCTCTTTAGAATTGTTGGAATCCATTTCAAGTAGATCATACCTGCAAGATTATTCTCATCCCCTATATGTTGTACTTTCATTTTCAGATTTTTAAAAACTGATGATGAATTTTTTTTTTTCTGATGTAATTGTAGTCAGTGGACATTAGTACATTTGTCTCCTCCATTTCCTCTTTTGCAAATGGTAGTGCTTATACTTCTCAGTTTGGGAGGCAATGGTTGTATGGCCATACATTCTGCTCAAACAGTTACTGGAAATCTGAGTTACAGTGTTGACTCTTTCTCAGTCTGTATCTTATAAACTGTTTCTTACTGTAGAGCACAATGGCTCGTGCTGAACCATCTCCATCTGGTCTTCTCTCCTTTACCAAACCCCAGTCTTACTGATACCTCATTCATTCTGTTTTTCCACTTGCTTTCATTCTTCTCTTTTAAATCTCCTAATACACCTTGCTGGGAGATTTTCTTCAGTCTTTTTACCTTGTTGATTTTTTTTCTACTACAGTGTCAGTTTAATCCATCAGCTTACCAAAAATTCCTTCATGATATTACACCTTCATTTAATTCCTTATTACTCACTGTTTTGTGTATTTTCTCTTCTAACTTATTTTAAGGAATCTTTACTAACTTCTTGTACATTGTTTGCCCTTTTACAGACATATCTCAAGAATGTATGGTAGATTGTGGTGTAGCATTCCTGCAAACAAACCTTACCAAACATCTGGCTCAGTATTCTTCAGTCATTACTCTTCTTAGAAATGTAATATTTTTCTCTTTTTAGAATCTTTCTGTGATATCTCAACATTCATCTAACCATGCTTGAAATTTTTCAATAATTTATTTCTTCATTCCTGTTCACCTTTTCCTGCCTTAGTTGATTTATGTGAAACTTAAACAAGATATACTGATGTGCTTTGTAATTGCAGAAGTTTTTCATTTGTATTTCCAGGCATATCTTCAATACATGAAATTTGCGCGTAGGGCTGAGGGTATTAAGTCAACAAGAGAAGTGTTCAAGAAGGCTCGTGAAGATGTTCGTACTCGATTCCATGTCTATGTTGGTGCTGCTCTGATGGAGTATTATTGCACAAAAAATAAGGACATTGCTTTTAGGATATTTGAACTTGGCCTCAAGAAATTTCCAGATAATGCTGATTATATTATGGCATATGTTGATTATCTGTCACATCTAAATGGTGAGTAATATTTTCTTTACTTTTTACTCTACTTGAAATGACTTATGACCTGTTTTGGCAGCATACAGCCCAGAGTCCATAAAACATGAATTCATACTACTTAGAGAAGTACTGAGGTCATCGCCTTCTCATTGATCATCCATTGAACACTTTGCAGTCATGGTCTTTTATTTAAATTTGCTTGTTCTGTCACATATTGGCCTAGTGAATCATTAGGTAACCCTACCCCAAAGGAAAGACTAACACACTTAGCTATAGGTAATACACCAGCTGGTTTTTCGGTTAAATCTGTGTTTCCTCTATATTGACACTTTAGTATATAGAAGTAGTAGGTAGAAACATTAGGTTGGAGCATTAGGTAGAAACATTAGGTAGAAGTATTAGGTAGGAGCAGTAGATAGAAGTAGTCATTAGGAACATTAGGTAGGAGCCTCTGCAAACACTGCACTAGACTTGCCCTCTGCCAGTGGCCTGTTAAGGGTGAGGCGCTAATGGCTAAAAAGCGTCATTGTTCTTTAGTTATGGATACTCTATTGCTGGAGCCACCCCCTTTGAGGAACTTCCAATTGGAACAGGCATCAGAGATATAGATAGACTGTTGACATCACACAAAAAGTACAATGTTCTGCTAAGACTGCTCAGTTTGTCATGTTGCATATAGACTATTGGAATTTTAAAGTATATCATAAAAGTAGTCAACAAATTAAAAGTCTTCTGTCAATTTAGCACTTCATGTGCTGTGCATGTGCCTCAGGCTATTTAGGTGTTACAAGCCCTGCAAATGTCACAAGCTTTACAGAGATTTTAAGCTCCATAGCTTACAAGTTTCATTGGCTTAACCCATTTGCACTTGGTATAAGCTTACCAAACATGAAGTGTTGAAAAATCCATCCCATTCATATTATCAGATACCTTACTAGTCTTCCTGGGTTGATCAGACCTAGCAAAAGTTGCATCCCTCTACTTTCAACATCATGGGGTGACTGAGGCAACAAATCCTGTCATCTTACTTCTAAGACTGTGCCATGCTGCCAGACATAGAGTATCCCCACCATAAGCAAGTAATAGGATTTTGTTTCCCAAATAAAACCAGATGCATGAAAGCCTTATTTTGAATGGAAATCATCAGATTGTTTTGCAGACTGTATGAGGATGTGTGAAAAGAAAGAAAATCTGTAATGATTGATGACCTTTATTAGTTTTATTTAGTAGAATTGTCCTTTGCCAGTGGCCTGTTAAGGGTGAGGCATGAAGGCTAAGAAGCAGCATTAGAGTTCATCAGTTATGAAGACTCTTTTGCCATGGCCACTTCTTTGAGGGGGGGTCCAGAAGGGAACAGGCATCAGAGATATAGATAGATAGATAGATTTATTTACAATAAAGCTGTGGTATACAGTCAGATTCCTCTATATCAGACACAATGACCACAGTTGAGCAAGATGCATACATTAGTAATTTTCTCTTTTTTGTGCTACAGAGGATAACAACACAAGAGTTTTGTTTGAACGAGTTTTGACTTCTGGACAACTGAAGAATGAAGATACAGTGGGGCTTTGGAACCGTTTTTTGGAGTTTGAGTGCAATGTAGGAGATCTAGCATCAATTGTCAAGGTGGAGAAAAGACGAGCTCATGTACTACAAAAGGTGAGATATTTGGATGAGAATGGTTTAGGTACTACAATTTCACCAGTTTACTTGTGTAGATTCATTTGGTACTACACTGTAGGATACTTACCTTTTGTGATTAGAAGTATTAGACACTACATTTGTAACATTTACAGTAGTGACAGTTGAAGATTTGTAAGGTCTCCTTCTCTTCCAAACTAAAAGACTTCTACTAAACTTTTCTAATCTTGTATTTTCATTGGAACTGAGAGTGAACTCTGGTGACACATACCTTTAACCTGTGTAAGAGATAAACCATTCATGGTATATTTGATCATATCTTTGCCTGTAATGAGGAAATGTCAAAAACAAACAATTAGCATCCTTTGCTTTGTTTGATTGATGATGTTTTCATTTTTGAGTACTTCTAAAGTTTCACCATCATGTAGAGTTTTATCTAATTTTAAGGGTGTAATTTTTAAACTATGACAGAATTAATTTTGAATATGCATAGTTATAAGTATTCATTCTTAATTGTATCCATGATTTATGACTTCTTTCTATGTAAGGACTTCTAAGGACTGAATGCTCTTTTTTCCAGTTGCAAGAATTTGAAGGGAAGGATACAGCCCAACTTGTTGACAGATACAAATTTATGGACCTTTACCCCTGTACTCCTGCTGAGCTGAAGTGAGTTTATGATTGACCTGTATCTTAGAATTCATTGAAATAGGTTATAAGTATAAGATTTATGTTTTGGGCTGTCATTCTCTTATCCTCTGCATCCTTTTGATGAAAAAGGAACACTTACCAGCAAATGTGTGGAGCTATACCATGACTTCAGGTTAAAGAATATTTTCATTAGACACAGCATAGTCGGAGGTTATATGGGGGAAGTTTTTCATTATTTACTGCCTTTGAAGTGAAAAGACAAACTTTTGTCTGAGAATTATGTAGGTACTGTCCCTTTTTGTGGTTTGAGTTTAACTGTTTACAGTCTAATTAGAAAGTTATGAGATGCTCATACCAACCATTACTTCTTGGGAAGCCTAAGGATATCTTGCTCAACCCTGCCTAAACTCCCAGAAGACCTTGATTTCCACTAAGGAACCAATGCCTTTTTCAAGCCCTATCTTTCTCTCTTTTTTGTCTCCAATGATAACCAGGCCCTCTATGGCAATTGGAGGACATATTAGAGATAGGAAGGAGCTCCTTGCCATTTATCAAGTTCATATAGTCTATCAGTTCTCATACACATATCCTTAAGCCCAGTTTACTAAAGTATACTAAGCCTTCCAAAATGATAAGTGCTCCTTAATTTTTTACTTTGGTTAGTAATCAGGTAAGACTGATTACATCTTCATTCACACCACCCACACTGACTCTGATTTTTATTTAGACTCATAGGGAATAATATGAATACAGTATTAAGTATTTTATCTCATATTCAATTTCTTTGTATATGAGCTGTTTGGTAACACAATAATGACCAATTTTCCCAGTATTTTGCAATTATGTAGCAGTACAGGTAGAATTTTTTGTTTATTCTATTAAAAGATATGTAGGTAATACCTCTAATATACTCTACATAGCTTTTAACATGACCAGATTTATAACTTATGAGAGAAGCCATTGGGTACATATTGTTCTGTATTAATTGTGTGAAGTGCTTAACAAATCTAAACTTGCAGAGCTATTGGTTACCGAGACATCTCCACTCATGCCATGATTATCAACCCCAACATTCCTCGGGGCTTGTCAATACATGAAGCCCAAGAGCCAACCTATGCACGACCAGATTTCTCTCAAATGATCCCCTTTAAGCCCAAGGCTAAATATGTCCCTGGTGAACACCCTATCAAAGGTAAAATATTAGCAATTTTATGTGATAGCAGCTGACTGTAACTCTTTTACTCCCTAATTTTGCTCATTTTCATTTCCTTAGGTTATGTTGCCATACCTTCCCTAATTTCTTCCTGTATCTCAGATATCTTCTGTTCTGAGCATGTGGAACAGATCCTGTGGTGATAAGTCTGAGATACTGTTTTATTGCTTTTAAGCAGGGATTGCAGTGTTGTTGGTAACTGGCTGTTTACACTCATTTTTGCTTATTCTTATTCTTCAATCTTTTCATTTCATATTAGTAGTATTGCATGTTATTTCATTAAGTGCTTTGTGCACATTTATCTGACATACATTAAAAAGAAGCTGTTTTCTCCTCTTATTTCAGGAGGAGCTTTCCCACCCCCTCCTGCTGTGGCCAATTTGCTATCTCTTCTACCACCACCAAATTGTTTCCGTGGCCCCTTTTTAAAACTAGAGGCCCTGGTGGATCTCTTCATGAGGCTCAACCTCCCTGAGCAGGGTAAGTAATTCAGCTTAATTTTATAAATATGGCTGTCTGTTTCAGTCCAGTTGATCAGTTATTGTATTATATATTATTCATATATATCTTTTTATTATACTTAATCGCCATCTCCATGTCAGCGAGGTGGCACAAGGAAGCAGACGAGGAATGGCCCAACCCACCCACATACACATGTATATACATAAATGCCCATACATGCACATATACATACATA
>JAUUEG010086182.1:0-11155 GCA_032361445.1 Panulirus gracilis | reverse complement strand
TTGCTCATAAAAATTCATGACTTGGAGGCTAATTTCATGACTTTCATGATCAAAATCTGTTATCATGAATTTCATGGCCAGGAGATACTAGTAGATTACTTATTACTATTAAAAACAATATTTAGAATGTAACAATATTTCAGTTAAAACTTAAAATTTTTCAACTTACTTTGAACAGATCTCTGATTTATTCATTTAATGAGTAACAATTAATCATAAAAAAAGTTCTGCAAATAAGCTTACCTTATTTCCTGTAGAGTCTGTGTTTCTAAGAATGCCTTGCCTCTGGGAGTATCCTGAAGGTCTCGAAGCATGTTCTGAACTGCGTATTTAGTGTATGTGAAAGGATTATCATAAGCTATACTGTACTTCAAGTATGCCTCTGTCTGAAAAAGATTTATAGTGCTAGTCTTATAATGCTACTCTAATGAAATTCAATATAAAAGAAATAACTAAATATTAAACAATACAAAATTTATTCATAATGGTGCAAAGAATGTTACAAGTAAAACTGAATAATGAGGACTTTGTGTCAGAAGTGGAAGTAACATTGTAGAGTACCTTCGACAAGATTTTGCTAAAGGCATGACTAATGTGTAGTGCTTACTACACATCTTTCGGGATAATATTCTTTCTCTTTGCTGCTATGCTCACTGCATGAGTAATAACAATTCTGGTTTCATGTGGAATAACTTCAATTATGCATCATGCAATCTTTTAAAAGTCATAGTTGTTCCATTCATGTTTATCAATTCTCCTGGTTGAATGGATGGGATGTAATATACCATCCTTAATGCATCAAATATTTTGCAGCACAAGTACCTCCAGTATTTACAGCTTATTAATATGAAAGAGGTTCTCTCCTTGCCAAATAGTTATAATTCTTTTCATTGCCCAATTACTAGACTATTTGTTGTCCTCCAAGAGGATAGGTTGGTATGTAATAGGAAATTAAAGAAACTGTCCTTGTAGAATATTTACAAGTTTAATAATTTACTTACTTCATTTTCTTTCTTTACTTCAGTCTTCAAGTTTCTATGACATGGTGATAACTTGAAGCTGAGGGTGCCAGAACAGGAACCCAGGTGTTCTCTGGCTCATGTAAACCCCCTCTCTATGTCTTAGGTACTCGTCAAGGTGACCTTTGAAGATTTATACAATCAGCTAATACTAATGCATGGAAAAGGTCCCTCCAGTAGTCAATAGATGTTTATGAAAAAACAGTATTTCCTAACATCCTTTGATGCATGATGTTTGAACAATTTGTGTGTGTGTCCTCCTGACATAGTTTCTATCCTAAAAGAAAATTTCTGGGTCAACTCTTACACGACCCTCTAGAATTTTAACTGCTTCTACAAGGTCAGCTAAAAGATGATTAGTCTACAGTGTTGTCACATTCAGCCTTTTGAGCCTCTGATATTACTCCAGGGTTCTGAAATCATGTATCATTTTACTCCACCTCCTCTGCACCCTCTCAATGTCATCAACATCTTTTTGAAGGTGTGGCCTGCAAGCTTGTATACAATAGTCTAAGTGAGATCTCACCAAGGACTTATGCAACTGTAGCATGACATCTTTCCCTTTGTAGATAAAGGCCCTTCTGATCATACCCAGGACTTGGTTAGCTCTCTTAGTAGCAGCTGTACCTTGATTCATCAATTTTAAAGACTGATGGATGATCACACCACGATCTTTCTTCTCAGCTAATGAATCTATGAGACTTGTCACTAAGGTAATAATCATAGTGAAATGAAAAGCACAGCCTCTCTACCTAGCATGTGCTGCTAATCTAAAGAGTAGGAGTAAAGCAATCAGGAAAGATGTATTATAAACATATTCATGCATGAATTCTGAGGTCCTTTTATTTTAGTCTCATGGGAAATGGTCACAGCAGAATTTTAAAAAAGTCTTCAACCATGTAAGAAATGACTGGAAACTAATCATCAACAGCAAAAGAGAAACTGATCCATGATAAGGCTCAGTCAATCATTTAAGCACTAAAGTGGAAAAAAATTCTTTATCCCTCTAATGGGTCTTTTTACAAGCTCCATTTTCACTGTAATCCATTTGGGATATAGCACAGATATTCAAACTCCACACAGACTTTAAAAAATTTCTACATTCCACTTCCTAGTTGTCAGTTGTTTCTCTTTCCCTGTACAGTACTGTCCTCTAATTTCACTCTTTTTCATCGCAATTTTATACCAAACTCTTAAAACATCTTTACAAATTCTTAATTTTCCCTGTGAATTAATAAGATCTTCACTAATGACAGCCACATCTCC
The DNA here is from genome assembly GCA_032361445.1 of Panulirus gracilis. Taxonomy (NCBI): domain Eukaryota; kingdom Metazoa; phylum Arthropoda; class Malacostraca; order Decapoda; family Palinuridae; genus Panulirus; species Panulirus gracilis. The sequence goes on along the minus strand of JAUUEG010086182.1, from coordinate 8,870 downwards.
ATGTATAGACTTGTTTAAAAATTTTTGAACACTGCTGCTACTGTGCAACACAAGATAGCATGAAGATTATACATGAAATGTATGTAGACAATTCTAAATGTGGAAAAAGCAATAATTTACTGTAGCATACTGTTATCTATGTGCAAAACTGTTTTGCAGATATTTGGTTTAGTTTTTTTGTATTCTAAGTTGAAATTTACACTGACATACTTCAGAATATTTTGCAAATGCCATCCAACATCTAGTGAAATTATAAAATGAATATGGCCAACACTCTTTTGAAAAATAAAATTAATGTCATACAGACTTTTGAAGGAGGCAAAACTAACCACAGTATCAAGAGGGAGTACACCTTCAGGTCTTACGATAGAACAAATCCACATTGTAGCTCGTGCAATCATCACACTTGATGCTCCAGTCTCTTGTCGAAACTTCTCAATGTCTTCATAGCACATTATTTCCTTTGAACCACCACTGCAAATAAAAATTTATTCTCATTCTTAATGTCCTGTTAGAATATCTTTTTAACTTAATTAAAAAAAATCAAAGACAAATGAAATCACAGAAATTAACATTCTTGTATTATTCAAGAGGTTTTAAATATTTACAGCAACTGAATGCAAGCAAAGCTGAGTGCATGCTTTGTTTTAATAGTTTACTTGCTGGGGTTAAAAAATTGGTCTCAATTTGTGAGACTGGTTTCTGCATTCAGGAAGGAAGTCAAACTAATTCAAGTTAGATAATTTTGTTCCAGATTTGTTCCTCTAAAACCACTGGACTGAACTGCACAAGCCTAAAGCAATCCAGTATAGGTCTGTTTCCCTACACAATCTATTCTATGCAGGCCAACACATCACAAACCTAATTAACAAACACAAAAACCAATAAAACAGGGTTTTCCACATTAATGGATGAGGATGAGTCATAGCTGGATAAATTAAACATGTTCCTATGACAACAGAATAATCTATGCCCTCAAATATTTTCAACAGCTTATAACAGTGAAAGTTCCTCTCAAATATATACATTAACAGTCTCAAGCAACTGTAATGTAGACAAGTACTTACATCTGGTCAGATATAATGGTCACAAAAACTGTGGCAACTTCCATTATGTTCTACCATGACTGAATAATCATCCACTATCTCCCCATCTCACTCTGTTCTCATGTAATGCCCCATTCCCTGGTCCCAGGGAAAAAAAGGACAATGGTGAAAGAAGACATAAATTGTGGCACACATTGATGTTGTCAATACAGACTTTAAACAAAAGACAATGTTCACAAATACGCACAGGAGTCATCTTATAAGCTACTTAGCCTTCACTGTGAATGATATATGACTAAATATTGAATCAAAAACTATGAAAAATAAAATCTGAAAATCTGAAATGAAACTGTGAAACATAACTTCAAGAAGTTATATGAGAAGATGAGAGAATCCAAGAATATTGAAAAAAAAGGTGACAAGGAAAGAGATACAACATGATGTAATGAAAGTTCAAAAATGTTACTTAATCAGCAGAAGCTTACTTACTGGACTCAGTGATCAGAAAGCTCAGCAACCTAACCAGGCCTTTGATGTCATGCTGAGTAGGTGCAGTGGTACCTAACTACAGACTCTATTCCTTCATAGAATTTTGTGAATTCTGTTGTCCACATTTGGACACTTGTTAACATACAATCCATTTACTTTAAAAAAGTGACCCTTTTGCTTCATCAAACAAAAATCAACAGCCCAGACCTCTATCATCTCTGCGGTCATCAAACCCGGTTGTAAAATCAATTTTTTCTTCTCCAAGAACAACATAATTTCAAAAATGCAGCATGGGTCCAGCATTGACCATTCTGCTGTAGACCTTTCTACACTCACCAACTGTGACTGTTTTTTGAAAATATCAGCAAAAATTTTCTTAATATCTTTGAATACTCCAGACAGAGAGCTCTTCTAAAATTTCTTCACACGCCATTTAAAGTTCCTTTATCCCCTGGGCAACCTCAATTCTATCTAAGTATTTCATCTAAGCAGAGGCTGACACGTGATATACTGCCTATTTTTTACCAATGATGGAATCTCCCTAGGCATTTCTTGCCCACATCCTCTTCTTTCACATACAAATTATCTTCTCTCACTTAACCACAAACAATACAAATTCACATGCAGATAAAAATTACTTTTCAGACATTATATTTTCTTTGTTTCCATATAGACTACTTTTATGTCATTTATCCCATTTCTTGCCTATTAGAAAAAAGCCATACATAAGGGTAAAATAAAACTTTACTCCTATGACAATAAAACCAAAATAAATCATATTCAGAAAAAACTATACAACTCACTTTGCAATAACTGGGATGGTAAGAACACTAGATATAGCTCTAATCATGTCATTATGGTTGGGATGGTTAGGTCTTTCCTCCTTGGTGCGACCATGAATAGCAATGGCTGCAACTCCGCATTTCTCTACCATCTTACAAAATTCTATTGTATCTTCTAAAGAACTTAGAAGTCGGATCTTGCATGTCACTGGGATGCTAAGGCCTTGAAATAGAGTGTTCAGTATTGACTTAACCTTTACTGGCTGAGTCAGAAGAGCAGCTCCCATGCCACCCTTGATGCTGAACTCTGTGGCATCCCATGTTAACATCCAGGCCAGCTACATGTGGTTCTACCATCTTTCCAACTTTGAGAGCTCTCTGTGCATCACTGGTTCCAACTTGGAATATCACTTTTGTTCGCTCTTTTTCACATGTACGAAAGAACACTGTTCCATCTGACTTGTCAATGAAATCCGTTGTTCCTAATATTTCTGAAACAAAAAAAATCGTTTCAATTCTTACACTGAAAATAAAAAATAATAGACCTTATCATGAATTGTACGTTATTATAGACACTTTATTACTAACAAACAAACCTTTTAATAATACGAATTTTGGACACATTGACAAAAGAATCTTGATAAAGTCATTCAAAAAATCTCTAAATCATTGCAATTACTAAATTAAAAAGCTTTTAAAATTACAATAATTGGATCATGTAAGTTTTGTCAGAATGCAACCCATTACTCTTTCAAGGGAAAATTATACTGGCAAAGATGTAACATATCTTCTGCTTTCTGACTTGAATACCCTTCTTTTTCACAGATTTCAGGGTAAACAATAAAGATTACATGTACACAATCAAGAGAACTACTGTAAATACCTTTTTTTATCATTAACACTCCATCCCTAACTCCATGGGGTGCATCATAAATCAACAGCCTTACTCAAAGCCACTGCAAGCATGCTGCTTTCATCCAAGGATATATGCCCCTTTATGGTGAACATTCACACAACAGAGGTTCTCAGCCCCCAACCATGCAGAGAAGCCCAGCTCCCTAGATTCCACTTGCTAAACTGCTGGACTTTACCTTTTAAATACATATCACTTCTTACATTTTCATACAGTTCCAGTCCACCAAGGAATTAATAGGAAGATACATTATGAAAAATTTTCATGATTCTATGAACATGAGCACTGGTAAATAATAGATTTGAATACACAATGTCAGGTTATATTCAACATGTAATATGGAATTCCTCAGCAGCTGTTAGTAAGGATAATAAAAGTAAAACCTGGATGTATACAGATTCAAAATGAAGCAAGAAAACTGTCAAGGAAGGCCACAGAATAGATAAGCTGTAACCAGAAGGCACTGAAACCTATATATCTCACGTAAAAATTATGATCAACTAAAAGCTATGACTCAGAGTCACAAGCTTTAGTTACACTTACCATTATTCCTTTTGATAGATCGCAGCATCTTAAAGTCAATAGTCTCCTCTGTGTATACTAGGTCTGTGCCATAATCAACTGCTAATAACCTGAATGGCAGGGTACAAACCCTCACCATTGGTGCCACTATAATTTTACCAATGTATTGATTACTCATTCTTGCCAATTCATCTGAAAAAAAATCATGTTTAAAAATGTGTACATAAAGTGTCTATTTGATATCCAAAAACGTGCGAAATAAGAAACTGCATATAATTTCAAGAACGTAAATATGGAATATTTTTCCAAGCCAGTATATACATTCAATAATCATTCAGTAAAAGTCTAATCATTCTGTAATACCAATTTTAACCATTCCCATAGAGAAAGAGACAAGTACAGCAAAAATGATTCTTTGCTGGTGAAACACTTGTAAAACTCAACAAAACCAATGAAAAACCTCCTCTAACATCCCCTAGCAACTAGGACGTATATACAATATACCAATGTTTGATATGCTGTAGATGAAGCAGTGGTGATAAAGAGTTAAGCAGTATGTGGGCTTGGTTGCGGATGGTGGATGGTGCATCGTATGTGACAGCTGGAGATTGAATGCATGCAAGTGAGGCCACTATCACTTTGCTCCTGACGATACTTCGCTATGGTGGGCTGGGTGGTGGACCCACAGTCCTTCAATGTGCTATTGCATATTAAAACAAATTTTGACTGCTTGCAAAGACAGGTTCTCTTGATTCTCTACATGTGTATTACCTATTTTATAATAACCCCATGCTTTCCCTAATGTTCATGACAATCTTCAGTATTTTTGCTTTAATATCACTCACTGCTCAAAATCATGTTGCATAATCATTATATCACTCTATAAACATTTCATTAATATCACAGGACAAAATCAATAACCAAAGCTAATTAGTATGCGTTAATCTGATAAATCCCTTTAATAATACTAATGATTATGCAGTAAGACTCAAATGATGTTACTCCCCCATAACTAACCGTTTATGCTGAATATTACTCCAAAAGACCCCGAGCATTTTAGAACTGTTCAAATTAAAGGCTATGTTATTCAGCTGCTGAGTCAGTAGCAAATGGTATTCCTCTCCATATGCAGATTAGGACCAGCAATGTCACATTCTCCAAATACCTGCTACAGTCACACTGCTAGAATTCTGTTCATGTCTTCGAAGCTCAGTTCCTTAAAAACGTTCTTTTTTTTCTTTTTTTGCTATATGTTTTCTCGGCAATAACTTACGTATTTACACATCTTAGCAAAACATTAACACACCCTGTTCCCGTATATATTAAATTCATAGTGACCTCCATGGCATGGGCAAACATTATTCCCCCTAATCAAGGACATCTTGGGAAAAAGAAAAGTTAAAGAGGAAGAAAGTGATTGAGCTGGGTTCCGCAAGTATTTGTGGACCTAACTCTTAATGGAAGAAAAGTTATATGGGGAGGGAGAGACAAAAGAAGGAAGAGAAATCCACAGCTTAACGTTCCAAGGAAGGAGGAGGTATCATAACAGCCATTCCTTGAGTGACCAGTCTTCACACAGTTGAAGGAAGCAGCAGGCAAATGCATGCCAAGGGTCAAAACTTGGGGGTATGGACACATGCAGACAGCTCTCAAGAACAATGACCAAAGTAATACCTATAGAATAGAGAAACAGAGACCAGCAACATTGCAGCTTACAGAAAAGCAAGGGTGAAGAGAGTTGATGCGCCGGGAGAATTAGTGAGACAGAAAGCTTTCGATTCCACCCTAGTTGATAGAGAGGTGGAGGATGAGCGACTCCAGATGTGTAAACAGTACTTCATACTTGGACAAATAAAACCCCTGTAGATATGAAACAGCTGCTCACAAGAACAATGATTGTGGCACCCATACAACACTCCTAGCTTTTGGGAAGCAGACTTTGTAATGTTAATTATTTGGGGTTTCCATTATAGAGTGAAGGATATGGTTATGACCATGTTTATATTATTACAGGGCTGAACTGTGGTGTTTTGAATGAGCAGAGGGAAACTGATGATTCATAGAGATACAGGGAGAGCAAACATGATCGGTTCAAGAGAGTGAACGAGAATCAAAAGGAGGGGAGGAAAAGTGAGTTGTAATATGTAAAGTGGAATCATCAGCATAAGTGAATAGGGTTAGAGGTAAAGGAGAGATCATTTACAGAGAGAAAAAAGAAAGTAGGTGATGGAACAGCACCCTGAGGAACACGACTTTTGATAGGATAGAAGGGGAAAGTCTTCCATCGACGATTACTGCAGTGGAACGACCAGAGAGGAAACTATGCACTAGAGAACATCGAGAATCATTGAAACCAAAGGAAAGGAGTTGAGGTAACAAAGCCTGATGCCACATCTTGTCAAATGCTTCGTCGTTTTCTGTGTAAAGCGGTGTCAAATTTTCATTGGAATAAGTTTGTGGGCTTATATTGATTTATGTACATATATTGATATATTAACTCTTGAGAAAGACGTTTTCTACATCTAATTGTACTCTGATGGTAATTATTTTTCATTTGTCTACTACTGTTTTTAACTATATGAATAATATTAGTGTAGAGCGATGATGTTTGATGTAAAATGCAAATGTATGTGGCTCAAGATCAGTCAGAAATAATAGCAATTTAGATTGATAATCTGTAGTATCTTTGGAATTAAGAGGATGGAAAGAATGAAAATGTGATAAGGTTTTATGGTGTGATAAAGCCATTAGAAAGATGGGTGGATGAAAGTCCTTGGATAATATGGTCATGTAGAATATGTGGCAGATGACAGACTGGTAAAGAAGAAATATATGATAGTAAAGTAGAAGGTACAAGGATGAAACACTGACTGCAAAGAACATGTGTAAATAGCAAAATTATAAATTATGGCCTTGGATATTCTAGTTAAAGATGCTAGAGGAATGATTAGGAAGGGACTGGATGCAATGAAGACATTTTGTGCATTAGGTTGGTGTGAATGTTGAAGTTGGTTTCACTTGAGGAGTCGACTTGGTGTGTAAAATGGAAATGTAAAAAGCTCTTTTATAAGAGTGTAAGACCTTGTTTCATATATGACAATATTCTGGCTGATGCAGAACATTACTATCAGTGAACCATGGCTACCCCATCGTCGAAGACCACTAAAGAAACTGGATTACACTTCGAAGACCAGCCACTGGTGTGTTTGCTCAGTCTACTACTGGCCTCAGTTTTGAGGTGTTAGACTGCTTTCTGTGTTATCTCAGGTCATATTTTAGTGTCAATTTTGTATTTGTTTTTCAGGTAAATCACAGAATAATTTCTGTAGGGGTCACTCAATGGAAAAGATACAGGTATTGGACGAGCTTCATGATTAATAAGAGGTTGATATCAGCCCGAGGAGGTTAGAGTACCTGCTGGAAATTCTAGCTGACGTAAAGAATGTTTAGCGAGGTATGTACCATTCCTGATCAAGTCATCTAACATCATTCTGGTGATGACTGCGAACGTCAGAGCATATAACTGTTTAATGCCCTCCATGCCTCAGGACATACCTACATTTGAGGCTGGGACAAGCACAGTTGAAGAACATTGCTTTAGCACATAAACACAGAGATCCGTTGGACAAAATGAACCAGGAATATGTGACTCTTGTGAAGTATTAAGCGTCGACTGACTGGTCTCCTTTAGAAAATACAAGTAGGTCTGGCAGGTCCTGGCACTCCTGTCTGGTGGGCCCTGACACCCAGTCTGGCGGGCCCTGACATCCCTGTTTTGTGGGCCTGACACTCTGTCTGGAGGGACTCAACATCTTTGCTGGCTTAAGTCGGTCGAACAGAAGTATTCCACCATGTTTTTGGCTACTTGTAGATTGGATTGTTTTAGGTGAGTGCCACCGGTCAGTCAGTGTTACAACTAGAGCTACATTCTGCACACCAAACTGTCAATGTTCAAGTGAAAACGCCTTTGTGGTTGCAATGCCATAAACAGTACTGTAGATAATGACTCGCCTAAAAAAAAGAAAGAAACTGTTATAGCACATACCAGTGTTAGTACTTACCAGTGTTACAGTTACAGAAATAAAAAACCTACGGTGATTTCCCTGTTGAGTAAGGCATGTGCTGTACATACCCTCTTTACGTTATTGAGATCGAAGGTCCGGATTATTATCTGGATGTTTTGTTTCGTTGAAATACACGACTGCTCTGAGCTGAGAGAAACTTATAATAGGAATACCTTCCTCAGTAAACTATGGCATGAAGTCTCATCTCATAACATTACCCCCTTCTTCACTTGCACCCCATAAACATGAGACGATATGTTCATACCCCCGTGAACTGATGCACCATTACGGAAGGATTCCTTTCGCTCACCGTCAGGGCGTCACATTCAAAATTCCTTCGTCCCCCCAGTAAACTGTCCCACCCTTGTGGACGGAGTCTTCGCTCACCCACAGGGCCACCAGTAAACTGATGCACCTTTATGAGGGAATTCCTCTTGGATATCACGTCCTACAATGATTGAATGTTGTTGATTGAATGTTATTTTCAATTGGTGTACCAATATGTTTGAATCCATTATTGAACCTATGAGTCTTAAGAATCACCAGAGTACTTAGGCCCTGGAGTGTTAATTGATATAAAGCAGCTCTTTGTGGTTTGAAAATTGATGGTTGAACTCATGGTCAATGGTGTGAGAATCCTTCGTTGAACGTATCATCCCAGGGTCCATAATAATCTTCACTTCTATGTCTCTTGGTGAACTTTGGTGTGAAGAAATTTCCCTTAAAACTCTCTCCCTGTCATTACTTGTAGGAGGAAGCTGTATGCTAGTAATGGTTAGTATGGAAATGTCACTGCTGATGTGTGACAATACATTTCCCAATCTGTATTTATTCATATACGAATTTAGAAATAAATTTTCCTGTTACGAATGTCATAGTGAAAAAATAGATATATTTCATTGCTGGCGTACAATTTTCTCCATCGACGACGTAAATTGTCGTTCTACAGTTGAATATGAGAGCACACACACTTATCATCATACAGCGCAATAGATCATTTTTTTTTTATGAAGCCGACCAATGCCAGTAATGGCATCCCGAGAAAACACAGTCG
>JAUUEG010085963.1:0-11156 GCA_032361445.1 Panulirus gracilis | reverse complement strand
TAAACGTCTAAGTGGTTCAAGAAATGTAGTAGTGTATGCTCCTGAATTTCTTGCAAGCCTTACAACAATTATTTCCAACACAACTGCAACAGATGAAGGAATTGAGTAAGTTCCTTTATTTCTGTTTTCTTCAAGAAAGATAGAGCTATATGGCCACTCAATGTCTACCTATACATATTGAATTTAAAAGAGTGCAGGATCTTTTCAGTACTTTATTCCCAACTAATTCTGCATTTAGCCTCCCCCCCTCTTTCTCCCACTGAACCTATGCCTTCTATTTTTTTTGTTTTCCAAGTTACTTTCATGGATACAGGTATGCAATGTGTGTGGCCCTGATGACATATCTTCATGTGATTAAGATGTGTGCCACTGAACTTGACACTTGCTTTGACACTTGCTCATTTGTTTCACCTCTGTCTTAAAACCCAACCTTCCATTCTTTAAAGCATGCTGTGGTGTACTACATCCAACTATTGCCCCATTACTCTTACTTCTACTGTCTTTAAAGTTTTTGAAACTTTGTAACTTTCACTTTATAACCCTTTCACTGTAGCAGGCTTAAGACCTTGCACCCATTTCCTGTGGAGTGGTTTCAAAGATTAGAAATAAAACAAAACACAAATTTCCTTGATTCAATTGAGAACTATCCCCTGATTACAGAAATGTATAACTCATTTGAGATCAGTTATCCAAACAGCATGGGTGTTCGCAGCACTGCCAAATGCATGAATAAACTTGTCTGTTTTATGGTATCAGTTGAGGCATTTGCTCCTATTACACAGATACAAAAGTATACATCACTGTCTGCACTAGTACAGAGCAAATCATGTGGTAATATTGTTAAACATTTGTTGTGGTACTTTTTTTATATTAAGGGATACTGCCCCATGGTAAAGGAATATGACTACTCTATGGCAGCAAATAGCAGTATGTTAGAGGCCAACAATCACCATGAATATTTAGACAAAACATCTTTGGGAATTTTGAAATGCAAAATCCATATATATATATACTGCTTTAGTGAATGGAAAAAACTTTAGGGACACTATTTCCCAGCTGGAGTGAATGGGTTAAATACTTAGAATCCCATTCCCATCTTTCATACCATCAATATGGCTTCTATAGTACACGGTCCAATGGTGCTCTGCTCTTTTATGTGAATTACCTTTGGTCCTCCTCACTCTGGGATATCAAGGAATCTCTTGTCATAGCCCTCAACATATCCAGGGTGTTCCTTAAGAATTTCTTTCTAGACTTCCTTCCTTTGGCTCTTCTGTCCTTCTCTTTTCTTAAGCACGTGTTTTCAGCTCTAGTCTTTCCATTACATTACTCAGTGATTGAGTGACTTCTCTATTACCTTGCCAACACTGGCATCCTATAGGATTCTCTCCTATTTCATACTCTCATCTCTCTTTTAATGATCTTCCTTCACCCTCAAACTCTATTCACTTTTATGCATTGATACCATTATTCATACTTCTCTCTGGCTCAATACATCTTTTGTAATTTGTACTTGTTCATCACCTCAGATTGTGAAAGCAGTACATTGGTTCAAGGAACCATTTTCTCCCTTTTTATAACTTACTTGTTTCCCACCACTGAATTTCAAAATGTTGTTCTGTCATGCAGTAACATGAAAACACTGAGCATAACTGTATATTTCACTCTATCCTGGGACCCCTCACTTAATGAATATTAAAAAAATCTACTTCTCAAAAGCAAGGAATGTTGTGAAGGTACTTTAGCTACTTCTCTTATGAGCAAGCTATTCCATGCCTACAGAGGTTTTATTCACTCTAGTAAGGAGTACAGCTTGCATATCTGGGGTGGTTCTTCCTCCAACTCCCACTTAGCCAGAGTGGAATCATAACCCTTCTGACTGATTAATTCTTTGGCTATAACCTCTCTTTAACCATCCTCTTCTGTTCACAGTGAAGTAGCTACCCTTTCCTTGTTTACAGGTTTTATTTCAACCAGTGCTCTCATGTGTTTGCGTGTGTCCCTGCCACTGAGGCCTGGATTCTTGGCATGTGCATGTCTACTGCTTCTTGAAGATTATGTGTGGAGACCAGCCACACAAGGATTAAGCAGTATATTTCCTTTCCTCAAATAGTAAAGCTGCAGAATTCTCTTTCTTCTTTTGTCTTTCCCTCTTCCTACAACTTTTCTACATTTAACAGTAAAAATTGAAAGAAATGGCATCTATCACTATGTGGTTACAATTTACATATATATATATATGGACACATGTTTACATAGATTTACTTATGTATTTACTCCTAAGAGTTGCTTCCAGAGGATAGTAGTCTCTGAAGAAGACACCAATAAAGACCAAAGTGACAGCAGCTGTACAAATGTCAAAGTATTGGTGGGATTCAAATAAAGCCTGGGAAAATTAGTGCTAATATGATGAAAACTGGAGCTTATTGTGTAAGTTCTCATATGCTGACTTTTAGAGTTTAAGGGGTAAAGAAGCAAAAAGTATTGAAAAATATAGTCAAAACAGGAGATGACAACCTGTTAAAAGTACTTTCAGGTAATATTAACCACATACTAATTCATTCGGTTTTCTTTTCAGCTCTGATAATCTTACATTTTTATAAAGTTGTATGAAAAATGTATTTAATTTTACAGTTTCAAAAAAATATCCACATGGCAACAAAAAGAATCACTTTGAATGTATTTTTCACCCACCACTATCATGCTAATAGTGTGTAGAGGGTTTGTAGTTGTGTCAACTCAATGCACTAAAATGTCAATAGAGTTACCACTACACCTGTTTTATTGATTTACAAACACTGAAAATATGATTACTGATTATTGTCATGTTTTATTTTATATCAGATCTTCTTAAAATAAATGTGGGTATCACTGCTAGTCATGAGTTCAGCCAACCACTTCAAATGTGATGCTTATTTGGTGCACTTGCTCTCCACTATATGGTCTGTCAAGAGAAACATTAACAAAATCAAAATGTCTCTGAACCAGTCAAACTTACTTTTAGCTAAAATTACATCAAGAGTGGGGAGTTCAATGACAGTTGAAAAGATGTTTGCTCTATGGGTAGAAGATTAAAACCAAATGATGGTTATGGTGAGCTTTATCAAGTTATGCCTCAATTTGGTGCATGGGAGTACATAAATAAATCTGAATTACCTCAGTCAGAACGATTAATTGTCCCTCAAATGTGTTGAATTTGGAAATGCAAAACAGTTTATATTATCACAAATATATGCCGCATTTTGAAGATGATACTTCAAATCATACATCACTAGAGTTGCACTTATCCGGAAAATTTCTTATAGTTGTAATGAATAATCAGCATAAAAGTATCAAAAGTATTAGACACATATGACTAGTTAGTTTGATTCACTAATGATATTTAGAAATAGATTCCTTGATGTGACTTATCTCTACATCAGAAACCTCCACAACTACCTGGTATGGCAAGTTGTGCGGAACTATGTTGGTTTCCTATCTCAAGATTTCCGTGAAGCTGCCAAAGTGCTAGAGAAAGCACAGATGGGTGTGGTTGGGACTGAGGAGACTTGGAGAGAATGTGTTGTAGCAACAGATGCAGCTCTGGGACCTGCTGTTGGTGCCATGTATGTTCGAGAAGCTTTTCAAGGAGAGGCAAAAGCTTTGGTATGTATTAAAACTACTGGTTCATTTCTAAAATCACCCAAACTTCCATTAAAGTACACAAACAAAAACAAACATAAAATGAAATTTCAGTGAACTATATAAGTTTAGGACAGTAAGATGGTGGTTATTTCATATACCTATTGAAAATGAGAATAAGTACAGTTAAAGATACTGTAAAATGCTGGTAACGTGGAATCTGATAACTCAGAAAGTCCAGCAATTCAGTTATTCTATCTGGATTTCACTTCTGTCGTGTATTTCAACCAGACTACCATCTCACACTCTGAGCTGAAGTCTGACTTATCATACAGTATTTTCAATACATTTAGTTTCATATTACCTCTATGTTGCTTACTGCACCTTCAGATTGAAATTGTTCTATATGTATATACATATTATTGCAAGAGGTCACGTCACAGTGGTGCAGGTGATCTAGTATTTGCTGATAACCATGAGGAAAATGAAACACAGTAAGTTCCCAAGTGCACTTTCGTGTAATGATCACTTTGTCCCCTGACTTGCTGTTTAACATTGAGCAGACAGAGTATGGTAACATGTGTGTGTGTGTGTGTGTGTGATTACTATTTGTGTGTTACAAGGAAAGAGTTTTACACTCATGGAGCTCTGTCACTTAATCTTGTATATATGTTGTAACTCTTATATGTGTATGTATGCACACACACACCCTAGTCTGTGCCAGGTACCCATTTTATCAAGTAGTCCATGTAGAAGGATGAACTGGTGGGTGGGCTGAGGATTGGCAGTTGCAATTCTGATTTGAACCTATGTAGGTTTGATCCCAGGTGGGCTCTGCATGTATGGCGGTCAGTAATGCTAACCACTACACCAAAGAGGTGTATGTGTGTGTGTGTATTCTAGTTTAACAAAATTCAAAATATTATTCCCTATATTTCATATGAAATCATTAAATTGCTTGCTAGTTAGTTGCTCACAAGTAGTTGTAATTTTATCAGATTGTAATACTGTACCTTAATTATGGTCCATCAGAACCTATCTGTGCCTCACTCTTTGAATTACAAATATTCTAATATCAGGTTATTACATAATTATATTCCTATATCTAACTTGCATTTTAATGCATAATTACATAATGTCTTATGTAACCTCAAAGTGTCAATTTCATTATAAACCTAATTGTATCTAATTGGTTACCAGATAGATGTGGACCTTTTTTTACAAACTGATACCTCTGTAAACTCAATTTAGCCACAGATATTTGTTTCTCTAAAACAGTATGTAAATAGTGTCAGCTGAATTTCTGTACCTTGTTGCTTTGCTATTAGTGAGTTACAAAAAGAACTGTACATGTAATATGTTATACTCTACATTTTTATTCTCATCACTCAGATATTCCAAAAGTATGATTTATTATTATTACCAATTAGATGTAAACCCTTGGCATACCTTTGATAAAGATTGTTAACTCTGTAATTTCATTATAACCATCAAAGACTAAAATACCTAAATTGTTTTAGCATGGAAAAGAGAAGGTTAAGAGGTAATCTAGATCAGGTATTCAAAAGTATCAGTGGTTTCAATAATCTCCTTCTAGCAAACTACTTAGGGAGAGATTTGTCTGATTTCCCTTGTATTAATAGATACAAACTTATGGGCAAATGTTTTGCACCAGGATTGTAATTATGTAGAATGATTTACTAGTTTAGTTGAAAGCCAAATTAATGATATGTTTAAGAACATACGATATATATTTTGCTTCAAATCCACATTTGACATTATTTGCATCTTCTTAGTTGTGTGAAAATTGTACAGGTTTATTTCTCTGTATGGCTTTCTTCTCTTAACATACTAATCTTTGAGTTTCTAATCTCTTCTAGTATCACAACACCCTTGTTAGGACCTAATATCTGTTGCTGTTTGAATTTCTTTGTATATGAGCACTCTTTATGTCTCAGAACAGGACTTGATTGCTAGTGCATTCCCTAAATAATTACAGTAGTTATTTTTGGTATGTGAACTATAGTGTGGCTAAGAAGATAGACTCTGAATTATCAGTTATTGTACGAAGTACTGTACAGGAAAGCTTTATCATACAGCATTCAACTAATTGGTAAGCTCTTGTATATGGACTTTCCCATATCTCCTAATACAAATGCATTTTGTAATAATCAGTATCCACATGATTTTATTCAGTATGATTTGGCCTGTTTTTGATGCTTGTTGAAAGTAGTTCCTACCACTGCTGCATTGCAGTGTTGTTAACAGTTTTACTTATGAAGCTTCAGTTGTTACCTGCCTCTTTAGCGATTCACACTCATCACGTGAGCTGACTTTATTTTTCGGTATTTTCTACATCTTGCAGTTATGGCATCCAATTCAACAAGAATTCATTGGACAGACCTTCCAGAGAAGGATTGAAACATAAGTAAGTTGTACTAACACTCAGAAAATGCACATTTTGTAAATGACTGCTGAAAGGTGAGAAGCAAAGTGATTTAATGAAAGATTACAATGCTGGTTCATCAACTGTCCCTGATATGACAGTCCAAGAAGAACAAGTACAATATTCCAATTCTTTGTAAAATCAAAATCAGAAAAAGCTATTGCTAAGTGAAAGGCTCTAACCAAACCTATATTGGGGCAGCTAGACACCATACTTTATGAATGGTTCAAACTGAAAAGATTTGAAGGTGACCAGTTTCGTGTAAAATATTAATTGAAGTCTTTATTTTTGCTTAAAACTATTATGGTTGTAGATAGTTACAGAAGTAACTTGGGGTAATGCTTTTGTGACCAGCATAATGTGATTTATATTACGTCCTAGTTTTAGCTGATGCAGAATGATAAAGCTTTTCTAGCATTATGATGCTCATGGCAAAAAGAATGGTGCAAAAATATACTTACTTTTTGTTGCAAATAAAATTTTCATATACAAAAACTATATAAAAGTTCATTTTTGAAAGATGAACTTTTGGACTTTATTCATCCCAAGCTTTTGCATATTCCAGGCTGAGGGGATGATCAAAAGGGTTCGTAAAACATTTGAAGAAAATTTGGAGTCTGTGCAATGGATGGATGAAAAAACTCGCAAAGCTGCCCTAGAAAAGGCTTCTTACATATCTGAGATGATTGGTACGATATTGTTCACATATTACTTTTGAAAATGTTCAGTGTACAATAACAACACCAGATACTGCAGTATTATTGACAGTTTCTAAAAAATTTAAACATTTCATTCTTAAAGTGTTAGTATCCCTTTTCAGGTTACCCAGATTATATCCTCGATAGAGAAGAACTCGACACAAAATTTACTGACTTGAAGGTTATGGAAAATGAGTTCTTTCAAAATAATGTCCGTGTTAACAACTTTAACATCAAAGAGAACTTAGCCCGCTTGTTCAAGCCAGTAAATAAAACACGATGGGATATGTCACCACCCACTGTCAATGCTTATTATTCTCCTACTAGGTAAGTGAATTCCCCTGCATTGAATGTGTATATCTCCTGAAAGTAGATATTACCATATATTTCTAAGGTGGCAGTTTAATATTTGAAAATTATTTCTCTGCAGGAAGGTATTTCCTCAAGTATCATGATTTTATATTGGCTTTTAGAGGTTTTCTTTATGAAGGAAATGTTTTTTGACAAAATATGTCAAGCAGCACAGATCATGCTGACGTTATTTTGGTCTTTGTCTTCTGCTATAACCTGTCAAGCAGTACCATGTATGCTGAAAAATGTTGCCGTCTTCTGTAATATATCAAGCAATGCATTTGCTGAGGTCTCTCTGTACAAAGTTTATTCATGTGGTATGCTAACAGCAAATAAGATTTGTAGCCCTAGGAAAGTTAAACTGTGTGAAGATCTTAACAACAGAAAGGTCTTTTGAGTCATCATCATTATTAGAAGACAAGTGCCAAGGAGCTTTCTTTGCATGGTGCTGATAAGGTACACTCTGTTGAGCATTTCCTTCTCTCTTTTTTTGTGATAAATTGTAGGAAAAAAGATGATGGGTTAGCTCAAAAATTAGAAGGGAGCTTGTAAAAGCTTGCTTATGAGCCAGAGCCATCAACTGTCCTAAACCTATAAGGCTGAGTTGCCTCCAAGAACCATTAGAATTTGAGGCTAAAGATTTACTAATGGCAGTACCAGCAGCAAGGGTTGGTATGACATCTGATAGCTTGGCAAGTGCTTGTAGTACTGTTTTCAAGAAGACTTTCATGCAACTTTTCAGGACTCATTACAGTTATGCTTATTATGAGCATCTGGCATGACTGTAGCATTTTATTTCATGAACATGATAGAGGGACAGGCTCAAAGAAGTGCTTTTAGCAAGCTCAGAGGCAGTTTTTTAACAACATTTTTCAGGATTCTCTGGAATCCTTTTGAATTGGTCAAAAGTGAGTTCCAAAATTGGAGTTAATATTGGGTACTGATGAGTGAATACTGTTTTTGTTGTACATCATATAGTTTCACATAAATAAGATATGAAATTATATGGTACGAGAACAGAGATGTACATTATGAATTTTATTGCAGCTCTTGTTTGAAAAATTATTTATCTGTATAAAGTCATTATTGAAGTTCCCTAAAGCAAGAAAAACAGTTAAATATTAGAAATAAGTGAAATATTACAGAGTATAGAAGTTATGAATTTTGTGATATGTTTTATTGCTTAATTTCTACTTCAGGAATGACATTGTGTTTCCAGCGGGTATACTTCAAGCACCATTTTTTCACCATGACAACCCAAAATCTCTCAACTATGGTGCTGTGGGTGTTGTTATGGGCCATGAGCTTGCACATGCTTTTGATGATCAAGGTTTGTATTTTGTGATGTTGTGATGTTTCAGCATAAATTGTTATGACTTAATTGTTGAGAAAAGTCATTGTATGTGATTACATGAATCACCAAATATCCTTTTTGCAATGATGTACTTTCGTGTTCTTCTTGAGAACAAGTAAGGTACTAAGGAACATAAGAATGGTAAGTATTCAATTTTCTAGACAGACTAATTAATAGTTTTTGGATTTTTGAGGAGTTCAAAAAACTTCTTCCTAAATTGCTGTGTACTTTTTCTTTTCTTTACTAGTTTGTGAGTTGCCTGCCATCTTACACCTGGGGGTGCTTTCATTTCCTTTACTCACTGATTAATTCCTGTTCAGAAGATAGCATGTTTTAAACTCTTAGAAAACAGTTTCTTCCCTCCAATTCCTCTTTTACCCATCCTAGTGTCTTTCATTCACTGCAAAGTTGTATAAGATTTCATGACCCTGGGTGGCTTGTGAATGTGTCATGGTCGGGTACGCTAACCATTACACCATGGGAGTCCATATATGGGATAAGTTTACTACTGCATTAGAACTCAGCCTTCTTGGGGAGTCCATATATGGGATAAGTTTACTACTGCATTAGAACTCAAGCCTTCTTGACACTATGATTCCTGCAGCTTGTTTCTATCTGTCTATTCTATCTATATCTCTGATGCCTGTTCCCTACTGGAACTCCCTCAAGGGGGTGGTCACTGCAGAAGAATCTCTGTAAGAGTGAACTCCAGTGCTGCTTCTTAGCTTTTGGTGCCTCACCTCAAAAGGCCACTGGTAGAGGGCATCTCTAGTGCAGTGCTTGCAGAGGCTCTTATCTAATATTCCCACTGACTACTTCTACCTAAAGCTTCCACCAAATGTTCCTACCAACTACTTTTACCGAGCGTTTCTACCTATTGCTCCACCCTAAAGGTTTGTACCTACTACTTCTATCTACTGCTTCTATCACTTTGCCAAAAGGCAGGGCTAGTGTATAGTGCTCATCGTAGGAAAATCTAATTATGAAGAATTAGCTGTTTGAGTTATGTGTTGTCTAGTGTTATGTATGACAAGGAGAGATTGTATGTTTGTAGACAGAATGCCAGTATTCCACATGTAGGTGAGGAAGAAAGAAAAGACTGTGACCTGGGCCAGAGGAATACAACTTGACATCCCTGAAGTGCTGCTTAACTACACAACCATCACTGACCCTTCCGATACCCAAGTGGGTAGTACTGGTGATATACCTCCCTGGTCATTGGCTAGCTACCAGCTACTACCTACTACCAGCTATGGTTTGTTTCCTTTAAGGTATTGGTTGTGATCAGATCTGCTTTCACTCTTCTGCCTTGTCACCTAAAATATAGTTGGCTTGGTGCTCCAGTATGAATATGGCCAGTGAAAGAGTACCACTTACAGGGAAAAGGAGATCATAAGATATACATTGTTAATTTTGATGATACATCATAAAATATACATTGTTAATTTTGATGATACATTTTCTTTTTCACATTCTTATCACAAATAGCCAAAGTTGTTCACTATATAGTCAAAATATAAGAGCATGTAATATTTATCAAAGAATGTAATTCTTTGCTAATTCTTTTCAGGAAGAAAATATGACAAGGATGGGAACTTACACCAATGGTGGCAACAAGAAACCTCTGATAAATTCAAGAATTTAACAAAATGCATGGTTGACCAGTACTCAGCATATAGCCTAAGAGGAGAAAAACTAAATGGCAAACTTACATTAGGTTGGTCGTACATTTTTTGAATTATTTGAATTATTATATTTCATTTCACAATGATAGGATTTAGATTTTGAAAAATAGGAAATGGGAAGAATGACTACGTGAGTGTGTATGAACAAAGTAAGGAAAGTAAGGGGATATTGAGAGTAAGGTAGAAGGACAGGGAGGAAGTACATAGTCAAGTATATAGTAAACATAGAGGAATGCTTAGAATTCTGCAAGGACAGGTATTCACTGAGGAAGCTTTGTATGGGCCACCCTTCTTTATAATGGGAGAAGGCAGACTGAATGTAGTTTGTTATAAATGAAAGCTACTACAAACTCATTGAGCCTTTGGTTATTTCATTGTGTTAACAATATTCTTGATAATTAGCCCTTGATATAGCTTTCTCTTACAGTTAATAATCTCCCTTCCACTGGGATCTGATGATGTATGCACAGTAGGATGTCATTATATATTTCACTTTATTGGAGAAATGTAAAAGTATTGCTACTGTCATCATGCAAAGTATGATTTTTTGTATAGTTTCAAGTTCAGAATTGAATTGGAATTGAATCTGAGTGGTTCTAACCAAAAATCATATGCTACCTTTATTCAGGGAAGTAATACAGTACTCATTATTCAAAGGTTAAGAACTAATGCAGTTGACAGTTGTACCTTCTTACTGTCAGTTTTGTTTCACTGTGTATACTGAGTTTTTGGGAATGTTGGTGTTGACAATTCACTGTTTAAGTTCATTGAAAAAATACTTATAAGAAGGCCTGAGTATTAATTTAATTGTTAGCTAACTTCCAGCTACCAAGAGAATGGTGAATGGTGAAGTGACTCAACTCAGTTTTCACAATACGCATACAGAACATGACAGAAGAAATAAGACAGAAGAAATAAGGTACAAATAAGAGAAAACATTTTAACTAAAAGAGACATTAGCAGGGATAAGATAGCTTTACTTTGGAAGGAAAATTAAACAC
>JAUUEG010085852.1:0-17115 GCA_032361445.1 Panulirus gracilis | reverse complement strand
CCCTCAAAGGCCCAGTCCTCTGTTCTTAACGCTACCTCGCTAACGCGGGAAATGGCGAATAGTTTGAAAGAAAGAAATATTTTTTCCAACTTAAATTCTACTTATTAGTCAACTAAACATTAAGCTGATATAGCTTGATATATAGTGTAACCTAAATAAAAAAAAAAAAGAAATCAGTTACAAACCACTTACCTACTCCCGAGTATCAAATGCAAATCAGTTACAAAACACTTACCTACTCCTGAGTATCAAATGCAAGTTCTAAAGAGTGAAAAACCATTCCTATAATGGAGGCAGACCACCTATAAACAGCAAAAAATGCATTTAATCACATGAGGGTCAAAGTAGTGTATCTACCAGGATTTCACCACCACTGACTATCAAGATATTTATGACATCAGGTTATGCTTGTTCACAGAAACCCAACAATCATATAACCATTCCCCAGAGTAGGATAATGTCATTGGTGCAGAGATGATGGTGACATCTCCTAGCCACCAACCTGCATCACTAATAATCCACTGGAGTCTGTGCCTCTGGTCCATTACTTTTAGGTCTCAAAATATGGTGTTTTACAAAGGATAAAGGAAAAGAAAGGGATGATGTAATAAACAGCTGGTTTGTCTGAGTCCCAAAGAGAATTAGAATACTATGGACTTTAAATATAAAACAAAGAATTTCTGAATAGGTTTCAAGTCTTATTAACCAAAGTCTTACTGCAGTCAAGCCAAAAGGCAATGTTCTGTTTCAACCGGAGACACAACTTGAGCTCAAGCTATTTCTAAATTGAGAACAGACAATTAAATTCCTTTTGGAGCCTCATGCAACTTCCAAAGCTATTTGTTCATGGTTCCATTGGAGGCTTTTCAAAACAAAAGTTATGGTTTTGTTTCACTCAAGTCTTCAACATACTGTTAAGTCGATTTACCGTTGAGTTTAGATTGGACCCTCCAATTTGCTTTCCTCCTGTATCACTGGTACACCTTAGGACTCGGAGTCAGTCTCCTCCACCCATTATCAATGATGAAGCATTATGGGATGATCTCCACAGAAATATATGTCACACAGACACATCAAAAAATGGTAGCTGTAGCAAGAACTATGTGTTTCAACTGGGTGAACTAATGTCCCAACATTTCAGGATTCTGGTTGACACCAATACTTTGTAAGGACAAGACAAACACATGCATGCCTCAGGTAGGACCATCAGTTCAAAGGTCCATACTCAAGGTGCCTTAGCTACAACACAATACATAATACATTTATGACTAGCTAAGTCAAACAGTAAACCACAAGGTAAGTCTTTAAATGTTGCCAAAATGAAAACCCTAGATTTGTGTCTATCTAAAATCCATGAAACTTGAACATATAACATGAAAATTCCTATCCAAAACTTAAAAGAATAGTGTATAACAAGTAAATCATGGAAGTCCATTGTAACAATATAATCAACTTGTGAATGCCTGACTAGCCCAGCTAGTTGATAATGTCCCAAAAATAGATCAATACTTACTAATCACATCTTAAGAAAAAAGCAATACAGATTCAATATCTACAAAGACCAAAAGTGAGGGTCATGAGGTGAAAGCAATGCAGAAGATGAAACAAGGTTTTCCCAGCCAGTGGTAAAAGATGACTTTCTTCATGGGAAAAAACTCGATCGAAATACGTGATATTATATATCTAAGGAATTGCTTACTAAAGTTCAACCATATACCTTTGAAACATGACACAAAATGAGCATTCTAACAGAATTTTGGTGGTATTCAGGGGCCTTTATGGTTTCTTTAAAGCATTCTAGGAAAATCACATTAGTACTAGCATTCTAATATTAAGGGATCCTGGGCTAATTACGGTAATCATGAGGAATATGTTTTAGCAAATACAGTATAATTCTGAGTTAACCATTTTCCTTTTATACAAGTTTGGTGTTATCTAGGTATCTTGGCACTCTGCAATCAATGCAAAAGTAAGAGGTACTCCAAAGCAAATAAAAATTCTGATGATGTTCGGGTGATGAGAATCTTCTTTCAAAATAAGACACTAGGACGCTACAGGGCCTATATCAAGAATTTTATCCATGTGAAAGGGGGTGACTGTTGTTTTGCATTTTCTTCCCATATTACTGAATTTCTTTTGTAAAATTCCAGCTAACCAGTAATATCAAAATAAGCTTTGAAAATGAACTTTAAAGTTCTTGACTAGTGTTATGATATGTATTATATTGATCTACAAAGTATCTGTATGTGAAAACAAAAATAGATGTTTGTATATTTTCTAATAGTGGCGCATTAAAGCTTAATGATGCATATATATACTCATAATCAACATAGTTTGTGTAGCAAATTTTGCAATAAAACCATTTACAAAACTTACATCCATGACTCACAGCATGAAATATGATATCAATAAATTTTAAGTAAGGTGAAGATATCAATTTTCAACTGATGCCAGCTGCCGAAGATTATGTGGAAGATCATTATGGATGGAAGGTAATCTCAAGCACTATGCTAATTTCCACAAAATGTCAGCACGAGTGTTTGAGAGGATAAATATCAATCCAGGCATAAACTATAAATAAAAGAAATAAATTTATACATTTTCCTTACCTGCTTAGGACTTTTTTTTCTTTTTTTTTACAAAATACTGCTCAGAATCTTTTACATCACTCCTCATTCAACAGTATCAGAGCAATGGTTAACTCCATATACTTCAATACTTAGGTTTTATGAATATTTAGTAATACTGTGCTCACAGAACAATCAAGTGCAATCAAAACAGTCATTAACAAGCTACATACATTTCTGCACACCCTCAAACAATTTTAAGAAAGCTTCGGGGGTCAGTGATTGTGCGCCGCCTTGGAAAAGGGATGAGAATGTGAAGAATCCAATAGCGGCCAAATACATGTAAAAAGTTGTGGAATGCTGATCGATGTACCATAAGCAGACCCTGTAATATTAAGATATGAGCAGCACATTTCTGTACATCATATGGATGAAAAAATTCAAATTTGGTACCTGCTCCTCCTGGATTCACCTTGCTAAGTAAAATCATACATTGAACTTTCACAACACTAAACACGCAAAGAATCAAGCAAACACCTCATTTTTTGTGTAGATGAATAGATTACTTAAAGATGATAATACATTAAAGGGTAAACCCAATGCACCACAATTTCACACATTCTTAATTCATCATTGTTACCTAAAAAATCTATAAACATGTAATATTGCCCACTTCCAATGATCACATTAATGAAAAATTTTTCACTGTCTAGACAAGGCCATTTGCCAGTGTTTTACCACAGAGGTTATTAGAGGGTGGTTTAACTATTATAAGGGGAAAATGGGCTGGATGACAGCTAAGGGCAAATGAAGATTCTACCTTAAAAACATACTTTTCACAACCTCTATGCTGATTTTCCAAGCAAATTCCTGCATTTGCCTACACCATGTTGTCTTTATCAAATTGGCGTGCATGGGAGGAGGATCTACCTAATAAGAATATCTGAAGGTACCAAAAGAAATAAACATGTCCAAGTTAAGGCTCTCAAAAAGGTCTGTAGAGGATACCATTGCCTTACTGATATCCTAGCCCAGCCACGAATTTACATATCAGCAAAAATTCTTTTTAATTCAGAAACTGATTATCTCAAACTAAGCAATAAGTTGTAAGTTTTGAGTATTTTCCTATTATGCACTCTGCTATAAAACTTCAAGTTGGAGAACCTTCAATGTTCATCTAATCAATGGTGAATTTCTTATCTTTGAAAAATGAACTAGTCTTTGAATGAACAGAATTATTTCAGTCAAAGCATTCTCTATTAGTGGAAAATACTGTCATAATGCAAACCCTGAGCAAAACATAAAATCTGTCTCTAACAACAGCTTTAAAGCTCCACTCAAAAGAGCTTTCAGCTAAGTAATGAACTTCCACTATTAGCTGCAAAAAATAACTAAGGTATGAGTCAAATTTCAAAAAGCTGACCTTCTGAAACCAAAAAACTCCCAAAATCAGTAGCCCAGCAAATTTAAAATTACCATCAAACTGGATCATGAGTTTCTGGAGTTAGCAGCTATGTTTATCATTTACTGTTAAAGCATATTGTTCTTGCTATCTGAATGCATGGTAGTTAAGCTCCATGCTTTCCTCAGCTATTTGTGTTATATTTCAGTGAATTCTTTCCTTATAATAGCATCCTAAAGGTTTATGAGTGATAGTTCTGAGTGTAGTGTTACAAAAAGAAAGCAGATTGAATATAACATAATGCAGAACATGAGAATATTACAGAAATTAGATAAGGAAGTGTTAGGTCATCACCTGAGTATTTATATGGTGTTGGTAACAACTAAATATGATATCAAGGGATAGCTTGAAAAGCTATGAACATTTTACAATAATAGTGAATCTAATAGAGCCACTGCTAATCATGAATCCATACATGAAACTAGATTAGTAAACTTTATAAGCTTGAGTACAAATGGGTTTCAACAATGTACTCATGAAGGTGTTAATATTTGTTGGCCATTTTTGAAAAGTTTAAGGAAGAAAGGTTTTTGTAAAGTCCTAAGCAACTATTTCAATAAAGTTTATCAAATCATTTATATATCATATATTTCTATATCAAAGACAAATAACACCTAGAACCTGCACCAGGTATACTCTGTCAAGGTTATGACATATTCAGACCGTTATCTGTGGGCCCTCATTTCTAAATTCCATAGAATTATAATATATACAGTCATGAGGATTATAGATTCTTGACACGATCTATACAGCATAATCAATGATCACTTCTTTACAAAAGTGTATCTTTTCTTTTTCCCTTTCTTAAAAAATGTACCTTACTGACCTTATTCTCAGTATCCAGCCCTAATAAGAACAGAACTTGATACAATATCTTCCAACAAAAGATTAATGCAAAACTCCTATAGTATATAAATAGAGCAACCTCTTACCCAAAAACTACATAAACTTAGAATAAAAAGGCATCTTAGTCATCCTTAAGTAAACTCATCTTCAGAATACCCTTAATGATCCTGAACTTATTTCAAAGACCATCTGCACTTCATCCTCATCTTCATTATAGTCTTATGGATCAGGTCAAAGGCTATGTTTCTTATATCCTTATCTTCATTTTACCCTTTCTAACAGGTCTGGGCAAAGGCCATCTTCACTACACCTTTATATTTGGTATGTTTTTGATATCACTAGCCTCCAACCTTACCCATAAGGGTCAGATGAGAGCCTCTTTCTCTACAACCTCATCTGCACTACAACCTTATCTCTATGCTCCATTACAGGTCAGGTCAAAGACTATCCTAACTAATCTTCCCTACACCTTCCCCTTCATTACAAACATATCTTCACTGCATGCTTATGGGTCTGGTCAAAGGCCATTGTCATTACATCCTCAGCTTCAATATACCCTTCACAGCAACAGCTTTTACAATGTGTTCAGGTCAAATGCATCTTCATTAAATAAACAGGAACAAGAAGCTGCTTGTTAGGAAGAAAAAGAGGAAGAAGAGAACAAAGCTAATGCAATATATCTCCCTCCAATAGAAGAATATATCATAAAAGATGGCAAAGACCTAGTTTAACTATTTCCTTAAAAGCCACTGAGGACCTGTGTTGAAGACAAAAATATTTTGCAAAAATGAGATGCCAAAGACTTAACTCACTCAAAAGCATCTTGACCAAAGTGGGAATGATTGACAAATAGTTTCATCCTACAAATTATTGTAATATGAGCTAACAAACTCCCTCCTACCTCCAAGTTAGACTGCACATCATACATACTACCAACCATACTCCTTACCAGGAACAAATCAATCATGCTGCTGTCTACAAAAACAACAGTAATTGTAGTTTTGCTTTTGTAATACCTGTCTGCCTTTCCCACATTAGAAAAAAATAATTTTAGGAAAATAAAATTGAGCATCCATGGAAGAATCCTTACTTGGTTTCTTCTATTGTTCTTAAATTTAGGAAATGACAATAGTGGAAGGGAGGATTTCCAGCTGCCCACTCTCGTTGGAAATATGAGGATAATAGACTTTCATCTCCATCCCCACCAATTAATAATAATCACATCTCTGAGGATAGGGAGGGATAATGATGAGTTTCTTTTACATCCTACTGTTTCTCCCAACTTAAGGAGGCAGCATCAGGAAAAAAATATACTGAAACCAAAGCCTACCATCTAAAGTTACACCCCAAAGACTATTATATGATTTACCCTGGCCTTTTAATATGCCTGCTAAGTCCAGTGACAGCATATTGCCCCTCATGTATCACAATGATCCAATTCTTTCTATTTCATGCAGGTCTCTCAACTTTCGGAATGTCCAGGCCCTAATACATCAAAAACCTCCTTCTTATCAACTTTCTATCTCCTTCATTGCTTCTCCCTCCCATTTCTTCCCTCCACTTCTGAAATGTAGAGTCTCTCAAGCAGTCTTTCTTAGCTCATTGTTTCCATATATGCCAACCATCTTAGCCAACCCTGGCCAGTTCTTTCAATCAGATTGTGCTTTCTGTCACCTCACAGCATGTATTCTCCTCAGGCATTCATCATAACATGTCCTCTTCCTTTCTTTTGTGTTCAAGACCCAAGACTTGCATCCATACAACAATGATGAAGCTATACTTTCACGAAAACCTGACTTTGTCCTTACAGACAATACTCTTTATTCCTATACATTTCTCAATGCACCATGGAACTTAGCCCCCTCCCCTACCCTATGAGACTTTTTTTCCCATTCCCTGCCACATCCACTTGCAGGTATGTAAGGGATTCCACTTCCTCCAGCTCCAACCTAATCACACATACTCAAACATCCATTTCCAGGTACTTTAAGCAACCCGGTTCCTCCAGGTCCTCCCAATTCACACTTCTACATAAACCATTCTCTCTCATCTCTCTGCTTCAACTTATTACCTTAATTTTGTTGACACTTACTCTCAACTTTCTCTTTTCACAGACTCTCCTAAACTCTACCAGCAGCTTTTGGAGTTTCTCCGAAGTGTATCACTACAGCTGTCACCTGAAAACAGTAGAGGATTCACCTTCCATACACCTGAACCCCTAGCATACCAATGAATAGCCTCTTCCTCTAAGGTCCTTGTATCCTATTCCTTCGTCACACTGTCTATAAGCAGATTATGTAACCAATTTGGTATTGCACATCCTTGATGCATGCCCACCATCACCCTTCCTACTCGTATACATGCCTTGACATATTGGAAAAAATCCCTACTGCATTAAGTAACATTTGGTAACTGCCCATTCATCCTGTGTATTTGCAGCACATTCTTAACACAATCATACAATTTTTTTTCAGATTCATGAGTGTCACATATATTTTGCTCTCTTTTTCCAAGTACTTCTCACACATATTCTTCAAAGTAAAAATCTGGTCCACACATCCTCTACCTCTCCTGAAGCCACACTGTTCCTCCCTAATTTGATACTGTGCACAAGCCACCTTTCCCTTGATCACCACCCTCTCATACACTATTCAAGTAATCACTTTTGTCCATTTTACACTCTGCCTATTGCCAGACACCTAACCTTGGGTCAAACAACTACCCTCTTTTTCAGCTTTCAATTCTTTAGTTAAAATGCTGCCCAGGAATAAAAATAAAAATCAGGATACAAACTGATAAATACTATCAGCTCATAAAAGCGAGAGTGGTTAATAAAAGAACAGAATGGCACTAACCATGCAGCTTCCAAGCCATTTTTTTCTTTTAAAATTAGTGGTAGTTTTAAAGTAAACTTGATTATTTGTTGTTGTTGATAATTTGGAAATATCCAGTACTCAATTAAACTATATAATCAAGCTTGGACTATATTTGCTTATCTATTTCAACAAATATGGAAACATTCCTTATCTACTTACTTTGTTGTACTCATAAGCAGTCTGACCCCTCAGGACATACACTAGTTGTTGCACTACACAAAATCCAGTAAATACGACCGTGGCTGAAGAGACGTACAACAGTGTCACCCACCCCACTTCTGCTAACTGTGCCTGTAAGTAAACCAGAATTTCAGAACTAATGGCATCTAAGTATATAAACACAAGATTCTATGAAAAAGAAAGTGACTGCTCTGAACAAACACGTCAATGATCAGTTTAATGCATTCTGACAACAATAACAACTATGGTTGATTTACCACAGAACAAAGAATGGAATGATAGTAATTAAAAGATGCCAAAAAATCAGACAATGATGAAGCACTGTGAAAAAGAACACTTCAAAATATATTCAAGTTATGGTTTCTGATGTGGTAGAGGATGTGTGCATCAGGCATTTGTTTTAAAAGAATATGAGTGGGAAATAATTGAAGAAACAGATGAATTTGTATGTGGCATTTATGGACCTGGAGAAAGCATATGATAGGGTTGATAGAGATGCCTTGCAGAAGTCTTAAGGAAACACATTTTGAAGAAAAGCTACTAGAAGTAGAGAAGTTTTTATCAGAGGTGTAAGGCATGTGTACAAGTAGGAAGAGAAGAAAGTGAATGGTTTTAAGTGAAGGTTGGTCTGTAGCAGGGGTGTGTGGTATTTCCATGTTGTTTAAGTTACATATGAATAGAGTAGTGAAGGAGGTAAATGCGAGAGTCTTGGAAAGAGGGGTGAGTATGCAGTCTGTAAGGGATGAGAGGGCCTGGAAGGTGAGAAACTGCAGAAGTTTTGACTGAGTCTGGAAGAGTGTGTGGAAATAGGAAGTTGAGGGTGAATATGAATAAATACAAGGTTGTTATGTTTAGCAGGATAAAGGGATAGGTTAGTTGGGGCATGAATCTGAATGGAGAAGAATTGGTTGAAGTGAGGTGTTTCAGATACCTGGGAGTGGACACAGCAGTGAATGGAACCATGGAAATGGAAGTGGAAGTGAACCATGGGGTGGGTGAGGGGTGAACTCCAATGGGGTGAGTAATTCTCAGCTGCAAAACTAAAAAGCCAATAACATGGGAAGGGTAACTAAAACTCAAACTCCACATCAACAGAAACCAGGGCATGCATAAGTATGTACTGTGGCAGAGTGCATGAACTGTCTAATTGAAGCAAATTCTTATAGTCCTAAACATATCACCTGTATATGTTTAGGATCTGACATTCTTATGAACAATATGGGAAACTCAGTCCATGAAGTAGAACCAGAAGCAACTGTGCATATGTAGTGGGAGTGTGATATGAAAAAGGTCCCTCTGATGCCAGTAACTAAGTAGCTGCTTGATACATCTTTTGACTTCTATTCTAAATTTCCTTGACTGACAAAAAACATGTGATTACTAATTCATCTATGTTGAGAAAAGCAACAGAGATCATGTCCTACCTTTCCCAATAACCACATGATAAGAGTGACGGGGTAGAAATAATACAGAAATTCAGATGACCAAAATGCTCGCAAGTAAGTCCCCGAGTAATAACCATGAAGTAAACTTGCTGCATAAATACACCTGTAATAAACAGAAGTAGTTAGTTATATTGATGGAGTGTGTGGTGCTAAATACCATTCCTTTATGATTTATCATGATCAAGTAATATAAACAAAAGCATTGAATCTACTTCACAATAATAAAGCACCTGATTTTTCCTGTATATATATACATCAACTGTCTATCTGTTGCTCTGTATCTCAAAAGCCATTTCCTTTTCTCATAACAGGGTGTTCATAGAAGATTGAAAAAAAAAAATGTTTTGGTATGATAAAGCCATACAAACATCTACCTCATTACACATATGTACAGTACACCCTAACTCTGCCCTTCAACTAGAGACATGGTCTTTACCTATGTCTGCAAAGTTCTTACCTCTCAAATACAAACTCAGATTTTTTCATATGTCCATTCCATCTCTACAACCCAACATCATTAATTATTCCCTTATCAAGTCAATAGTTTTCTAATCTTCTGTTATTTGAGGCACGCAAAACTACTGGGAGTACATTAATGGGTTCCAATCAGACTGATCTCCTTCTTCCCCAATTATGTTGTAATCTCACTGACATACTTTCCCAGTTAGGAGAGGAAAGAGAGAGAGAGAGACAGACTTCATTCTTTATGGGAATAATATGCTTAATCCCAGTACTGCCCTGTGGCTAGTCACTTTCTGTCCCTGTATCCATGATAAATTTGTGTGAATCACTGTTTGCCAACATCTCAAGATACAAGGCTATTATCATGAACTCAAATATATGGTTTTACTGACCACAGCCACAGCTTCCGTAGTCTGTTCTGCACTCATTATTTTACTATTCTTCAGTGGTTCACCCATGACTACCATGCAGCAAGTAGTTTGATAGCAGTCTGCTGCTATAGCCTTTAAAGTGTAAGTTTGCATCAGTGTTTTTTATCAGTACAGTGAAGGTGAACGGTTTGACATATATGGATGACTTTTCAATCATGGCTTTGCAGTAGGACAAATGCAAGGCTTACTCAAACTCAGTACTCTCAACTCTTCTGGAATGGTATTTTCTAATCTATCTATCTATATTTCTGATGCCCATTCCCTCTGGGAACTCCTATCAAGGGTGTGGCCATGGCAAGAGGGTCTCCACTTATTAGTGTCCTTCCATGCCTCCCTCCCATATGCCATTCCATGCATTTTCTAATTAACCTGAACAAGGCAGGCCTCACATCACAAAGACATTTGAGTGGCTGGGTTCACATGGGGCACTTTCAACATTCTTTTCTTGCACAAATCATAAAAGTAATCTACCATTTTATCCAACTCCTCTGACTGCTTATAGAACAACATCATCTGCATAAAAAAGCTGTGGTATCTTGTAATCTGTTCCATCATGGTACAGCAGCACAGTACAATGAAATCACTCTACCTCATTCTCATTTAAAGTAATGCTCCATCCATAATTATATCAAACCACTATGGTGGTAATATATAAATTTGACACATTTTAATATTCAGTTTGAAACACTCATTCATGCCACCAATTATTCATATAAAAACACTATTTCCATTGGTGAAGCTCTTTAAAAGCATTCATGAGTCATTCACACACACCCAGAAATCAAAAACCTTCTGCTGTCTACATGAGTGCAAAAATCTAGTCAATACATCTCTCAAGATGCAGGGAAGGTTACAGTTATTAAAAACAGCCCACAATGGACACAGTAACCACAGCTTGTTGAGTATTGCATGTTCTAGCTAGTGGTGGTGCCACACTAGCAACCAGCTCTTGGGAACATAATACCTACAGAAGAGGGAGTGAACCAATAGTGCGACATTGGGCAAGTAGGTCATGTTTTGAAGCTAGCCTGGTAGACTTTATAAGTAAGACCACTTTAAACTCAACTCCGTCCATTCGCCATCTTCTACCCATTCATTGATGTCATCCAGCAAAATGAGCTTATCTCCTAGAACCACTTCCTCAGTTGCTCTTTCTGTTTGTCTCCCAAAAATATCCTTGTCTTCTTCCTTTGAGTCACTGTTCAGTGCACATGCAACAAATATTGTTATTTCAAACCTATTACAAATGAATTTCATATCTACCACAAAGCTTCCATATCTGTTGCAAAGCACTTCTTCATCAAAGTTCCCAAAACTACCCTTCCTGGACAAATTAACAAGCCTTATCTCACTCACCTCAATCCATCCCACTTAAATGTTCCACAACCCTGTACTTTTGTCATAAAAGCTAAACTACATTAGTTAACCTTCCCTAAAATGTTTTCTCTCCCATTCCTTTCTCTTTACATTCATTCCTCTCATATTACATTCACAGTCAAATGAATCTAAATAACATGCAAGTAGCTGAAGACATGCCAGATATCTGAGGCCACATGCAACTTTTGCTGGAATGGGAATCCCCAACCCAATTTTACTGAAATATTTTTCAAACAGTATGTATGTTCTCATTTGAGTGAACTTACCCAATGCATGCATAAAAGCAAAACAGGATGAAATAGCAAAGATTGTATCCTCCAACACATGTTCCTAGAAAAAAGCAATGATGGTCTCTTTGATGGATACACCGGTCACACAAGGAGCAATGGTGACTGCGCTCAGGTTTATAGATTTTACATGTTGGACAGTAGCGAAGCTGTTTGCAATCATCATGGGACAGACCAGGTGCCAATTCACTGTGGATAAGGAATCTCATTAGAATCCTACTTTGCTAATTATGATAAATGGTTAATAGATATGTATATTCTATTAAGAATTTTTACAGCTGAGGCAATGCATGTGTGAAAGTAATACAAGTACAAAATCCCCAGTCTGATTTCCTTGAGACCAACATAAGGTATGCAAATCATGAATCACAGATACCAATTTAACCATTGACCCAGATTGAGATCTGAACATTTCTTAACTTTAACTGTGGTGATTTCATATACCCAGTGTAATTTTTAGATTTCACTAGTATGTCCAATGTTCTGGCAATCCTTGATGATGTTATGATGGTTGATATTTAAAGAGCAAAATTATATTAGGAAATGCAGTTTGTAATACCATTTCAAAATGCAACTACATTTTCATATTCATATTCTTTGTATGACATTTCATTTTGGCATTTTTGTAAGAGATCTTATCATTCATATTGTGCAGTTTTTACACAACTTTTGTTGGTCATTTCATGGTGAGTTTCCTCTGGCAATGCTTGTGACACTACAGTGATGGTTGCCATTTTAGATACCAAATTATCTTTTTCATTATCATATAACCACTAGCAACTTTATCTCTTTATCTCACCACTCACCACCCTTTCTAATCTGTCACTCCTCACCTTTTGCATTCCATATGCATCTCTTGCACATGCCAGCTCTGTTTCCCTAAATATCTCCTACTTCTTACCCACTCCCCTTACTACATTTACTCTCACCCTTTGCCAATCTACACTCAATCTTTCCTCCACTCAATTCTCTTTTCCAAGCTCACTTACTCTCACCACTCCCTTCTTAACAACATGTTTTCCTCTTTATCGAAAACCTTTACAAATCTTCACCCTCGCCTCTACAAGATAGAGATCGGACATCTCACCAGCTGCTCCTCTCAACACATTTACATCCAATCTAAAAGTCTTTACTTTACATGCCTATTAATCAATATGTAATCCAATAATGCCTGCTGACCATCTCTCCTACTCACATATGAATAATTGTGTACCTCCCTCTTTTTAAGCCAGGTAATCCTGATCACCAGTCCTTTATCAATACACAGCTCCACAAGCTGTTCATCATTTCCACCAATGCACCCCAGTTATACCCTCAACTGCTAAATTACTTACCTTTGCATTTAAATCACCCATCAGTAATACTCAGTCACTTACATTAAAACTGCTGACATACTCACTCAGCTGCTCCCAGAACATTTGCCTCATGATCTTTCTTCTCATTGCCAGGTGTATAAATACTTATGATCACCCACTTCTCGCCAATCACTTTCATTTTTACCCACATCAGTCAAGAAAATTTTTATACTCTTTCACACATTCCCACAACCCCTGCTTCAGAAATACTGCTACTCCTTCCTTAGTTCTTGTCCTCTCACTAACTGCTTACTATACTCCTAAGACATTTTCAAACCATTCTTCACCTTTACCCTTGAGCTTTGTTTCACTCAGAGGTAGATCATCCACATTTCTTTTCCTCAGACATATTACCTATCTCCTCTCTTCTCATCTTGATTACATCCATCCACATTCAAACACCCCAGCCTGAGCCTTTGAGGAGGATAAGTACTCCCTGATTGGCTCCTTCTTCTGTTCCGTCTTTTAGAAATTGAAATACAGCCCCCTGCTCCTGCCTCCTTTAGTTGACTTCTATGACATCCAGGAAATATAGAGGCAAAACTTTCTCTCCTACCTAAAGGATATTTGTACTATATCTTTTTTTTTGTATTTTCTGAATGATTTTATGACATTTGCAGATCTCATCACCTACTATAGTGTTCTTACCAAGCTAATTGCAGATCATTTTATGGCAAGTTTACTCTGACAATGCTTTGGATTGCTACAATGATGGTCATAATTTTAGAAGCCATATTTCTTTAGCAGTCTTCATAACTCAACTGACAAATGAAACATCTTCCCAAGTTGTTATTTGTCAGAATATCTTTAAGAAGACTGCCTCAGAACCAATGTAAAGAGTTATATAAATAAAACTAAATGAGGAACAAGGCTTCTCCTCTGACCCACTAACATAAATGAAAAAGGTCTTACATCTGACCCACTAGCCCTCTCTCCTAATCTTGCACTTGAAGTTATAGCACAGGCCTGGTAGGTTTGGTGTGGGACCTCATTCCTTAGGTATAGGTGGGACAAGTGATAGGCATTTTTCCTTATTTAGTTTCTTTTTTTCACATAACTCTTGGTACTAATATCATATCATTCCCTAAGTACAGGTTCTGAAAAATAATTGAAAGCTTTGAAAGATTTTTCTTTGATCTTCCCTGTGAGTATGTAGGTTTTTTCCAGTTCATGGTACCACTGTGGATCAGCACTATGATTGAAATATGAAGCTTGTAATCTTACCTTTAAAAAGATAAATCAAGTTTGGCATTAATTTTTTGTATTTCCTGGTTCACTCCAGCACTTTTATGGGAGATTCTATTGTTTTGCTTGTGGTATTTGACATATTCATATACACTTAAGCAGTAAGCTGTGGCATTACATGCTATAGCTTGCAGCACTGCCATCTTAACTTAAAACTTGAACAGTAAGGAATAAACAGTGTGGGTGTTGGCAAGACACTGAAAAAAAAGTGACCTTCGGAGTTTCATGCTCCATTTTGATGGGAATTTCTGAATACTTCTGACATAAAGATATTCAGTGTGGAAATCTTCTACCCACTGTTGGGTAAGTGAATAGGCTGACATAAATATGGGAGTGCATCATGGATGTTTACTGTTAATGTGGTTGTTAAATGTTTTGATGGATGGGCATTACACAAGAGTGGTATGGAGTGATTCACATATTGTCTGCATTTATGCATGCCTGCAGCATTTGGAAATTCTCTAGAAAACTGACAGACCAAGAGAACAGAAATGAAGATAACCTGTTTGTATTGTAAGGGGAGGGAGTTGTACATTCATGTTGCTCCATCTCTTGAACTTTCTCTACTATCATAATTTTTTTATAGGGATATCAATGAAATAGTCATATAGTGTAAGTCTGTTGGTCTTTAGCTTTTCCCAACTTTGGTATTTCTTGGCAAACTCCGCAGTGTGTAAAGCTAGTTCACTCTCAAGTGTAATTTTCAAGAGATCTGCTGTGTATCATTTTGGAATGGTGTGATACATGTACATGCATCTCTATACTAGCAGCCTGAGAAGACTCATTTTTTCCAAAATGAATGAATATTCAAAGGAATCTCTTTAAGTGAACAAGAAGGGTGTTCAGTGGAACACTTGTGTCACCTAATCTGCTGCTTAATTACTGCAAATAAAATAAGAATGAGTGGAAATATAGTAATTTGGAAAAAAAAAATATAACATCTTTATTAAAGATCCAAAGCCAAAGGTGCAAATTTCTTCAAGTTTTGAGCTAGATTAGGTTCCACATAAAACTTTTTTATAAGAAACAAAACCAAACAGAATCCAAACCACATATATGGGTCTTATGCAGCTGAGTTCCTTAGATACTGGGAAGCAACTGTAAAAGGCATACACTTTGATGCATTCACCCTAAACTTTATGGGTCAGGTCAATTCATCAATTCATGAACCAGGTTAAGTTCCAGTTTAAACTTTTCTATCAAGGGCATAACTAGGGTAAAATCTAAATTTATGTTGTCTTAAGCAATTCAATTCTCTAGAGGTTGGGAAAAACTCCCTTAGTAAAGTACCTAGTCTGATGCATCTTACTTGACCCTTATGGATCAAATTAAGTGCATCTTCATTAAACCAAGGCATAAGGAAAGCAGGTGGACAGACAGATGATGGATGGACAAACAAAGATTGTATGGGCAGATGACGCCGGAAAAATTACCCATAGAAATCTGCTGTACCAAGCAGGCAATACAAAACTTGCTTATTGCCCACGCTTCTAGAGACAGAAGTGCAGTTCAGTCAAGAGACATTAGTTCATCTAGAGGACAAAGGTATGGAATTTGGATCCGAACATGGCCTACATGTAAGGATGTCTGCCTGCAGAATACCCATTTAGAAAAAGGAATTTGAGGTTCTTATAGCTCAAGGAAGGTAAAGGCATCAAACATATGACTGTCTTATAGCTATCCTTTTTGTATTCTTTCAAAGGTCATAGAAATTACAATTTCTCTGACAGGTTTACCTCTGCCAACATATCTCTGGAAATAAATCATTGCCCATTTTTCATTACCAACTATATGCATGACAAAACTAGAAAAAACAAATAGAGACAGGATAGCTAAGGAACTGGATGCCCATTGACAAGTATAATCAGCATGGGTAGTATCCTCATGGTTTAATCATCAGTTTATAATTCAAATCTTCTTGCAGTACTTGAACAAGTTTTCTGAATAAACTGACAAAATAAACATATATTTGATGAGAAAGAAGGTGCAAAATATATATTAACTTTCAATTTCCACTTTTCAAGAAAGGCTTTAAATTTCTGGACAATATATGCCCATATTTCACAGCAGTACTGCTAGTGGTATTTACAAGCCAATCATATTAGAGACTAAGTTCAAACCAATGCTGCTGTCAAGTACTACAAATAAAAGGATTTTAATGGATCTGACTCTGAAAAAGCCTAAAGTAGGGATGAATGGAAAAATAAAGAAGTTAAGAATATTAGGACTATTTCAGAAGTGGAAAGACTATTCAAGATAATTAAGAAATTGGAACAAAAAAATACATGAGTAAGATAAGCATTATATTTCCACCTCTCCACATTATTTGAAAAGCTCAAAGAAATTAGTTAATAAAACTACATTTGGAGAAAATAACTATGTTTAAAATAAACAGTTTCTCTGTCAGCATACACAAGAGTATATATGTATGTGAACACGTGAAAAGAGGAAGGAGTTGCCTCATCATTTCACTTATCTTATTTATTTATTCATTTTGCTTTGTTGCTGTCTCCCGCGTTAGCGAGGTAGCGCAAGGAAACAGATGAAAGAATGGCCCAACCCACCCACATACACATGTATAT
>JAUUEG010085741.1:0-11158 GCA_032361445.1 Panulirus gracilis | reverse complement strand
TTTAATGCCAAACAATTTCTTAAAGAGATAAGAGAGCATGTCACTGTCTTTTAATGATATAACTGAAAACCCCAAGGATGTCAAATCTGCCTTTGGGGAGAGATGAAGGCTATTCTTTAACCTTTCAGGCAGCTTGTTTCCTGTGAAGGGTTTTCAGGTGGCTGATCTTGGGATGTTCAAGATTCCATAGGATGTGGAATCTTTCAGATATTAAAATCTGGTATTCTTTATGGCATTTTAAGGCTATCTTTGTGAATGAGAATGGTCAGTCTGTCTTAGACTTTTGCAGAATGTCTTCTCAGTTAATGGAAAGACAGATCCGGTCTTGCCTAAGTTAATGTAATTCAGAGACATTTGGCCTGCTGTTGTTTATTCTCCTTCCTTCCCGCATATCGTTCTGAAAGGCCTGCTCAAACACTCTGCAGATTTTTATGTTTGACATAAATGCTGTCCCTCCCATATGGAGAATTTGATTATACTACAACTCATTGGGAAAGTTTTAGGCCATGCTTTGTAACATCTTTCAGTTCCCTATAAAGAGGCTCTCATGCTCCTTAGGATCTCAGCAACAATCAGACAGGTTGTGACCTCTTTTTATAAAAGTGAGCAGGTTGAGTTAATGCAGTTGCCACTTTTCTGTGACCCCTTTTTTATATGAAACTAATCAGAAGGTTCTCAGAGTTCGATCTTGTAGAACCATCAATATGGAGAAAACGTTTTCATCAACCATGTCTCTTTTCATTCTACTGTGGTGAAGATATATTGAGTTACAGGTTCTGTTTTTCTTGTGCTAAAGGGGAATTATCCTTCAAAACATTCCTTTTGGGGTTACTCACCTGGACTTTCAGGTAAATTCTTGAGTTGGTGGTTGTCTCCAGTGCTTTTTAAAGTCTTAGAAGTTCAACATATGGGTTTTTCTAATGTTTAGAAAAAGTCTCTGTTAAGGTTGGGAAGCTTAACTACCCCAGTTAAGGGAGGGCTTTGGATACTTGGTATAGATGTTAAGGGAAAGGTCATTGGATTTGCATTGGGGCTAATTTCCTAACTTTTTTGAGTCCAGGAAAGAATAATCAACTGGAAAAGTAAAATGATAGAATTTTCGTTGTATCTCAATACCCACATTATAAACCAGTTCAAAACAACCACATTGCAAAGTTTATGCTAGTCCTTTCAGTTGAATTAATGTATAGCCATCTAAGATTTAAAGGATTTCTTTTAACATATTTTAGAACACCTCAGAATGGTATTTTTGTGGACATTCAAGACATGGCAATTCATGGTGATGCCTTTGAGCATATGTACAGCCCACAAATTTTGTCCAAAGTAATTTGGCCCTACTCCCAAAAGTTACATCCTCTAAAGTGGTAGTTTTGGTGATTTATCCTTATGAATACCTGGTGATGCCCTCTTCAGTGGAGGATTGTGTCAAACAGGGACTTTGGGTCTTGGAGACATTTCAGAAGGTACATTTTATCATTAACCAGGTTGAATCCCGTTAAGTTTCCATCCACATCTTTACATGATTGTTATTACAGTGGAATACTTAGATAGGCTCTCTCTCTCTCCCCAAGAATAATGATAGGGATAATGCAGATACTGTAACTGCTTTACAGTCCCTGACCTTGGTTTTGTAATGTGATTTGGAGTGTATGCTGAGAAAGTTGAATTTGCAGCCCTGTGCAGGACAGGGTGAAGCTGCAGTCTCAAAAGTTTTCCTTCTGGGAATATGTTTTCTTTTTTGAACAGAGAAGGGAGATTCTCGAGTCCTTAAGTTGCTTGAAATATCTCCATAGTTTTGGATTGTTGCATCAAATCAAGTTTGGGGTTGTCATTCGTCATAGGGTCATGTAACTGCAGGTTTATGTGTAGGAGTTCAGGAATCCTAACATTTCATCAAAATCCTAGTTCAGACCAAGATACTTTGTTTTCAAACTGTTGCAAGAGAAGAGTAGGTCTTTTTCGCAAGTGTTTTGTAGCAATCCAGAATTACTGAGATAATGTTTTGAAACAACTGAGGGACAAGAGCAAGATACACTGTTTCCCTTCGTGAATGTGTTTGGCAGCATAAAGTAGTGATCACCACTCAGTTGATGACAAGCTTGTTATTCATGTAGTTGTTTCCTGTTGAGACAAAACACATGAATACAGTAATTGGAATGAAGATGGCAGAATACACATGTATTGGTATTATTAAACCATCCCGCTGCATGAATCAAGTATTGAATATCTTCAGATGTTCGAAGATCACGATGTGAAGTTAAATGGATTAAAATGTCCATGCAATTGCATTATATGTTAGAGTTTGTACCAAGAACTAATTGATTTGGTGATGATATGATACCATATGTGAAAGCTTCTTTTGCCCTTCATATTCTTTTTTCAGTGCATATTGGTATTTTCTGGTGTTTAGTCCTACCCATGTTTACTTTGTAAATAGCCAGTATGTGTAGTCAGTGTTTTTTGAGGCTCATGGCTAATTACAGTTAGAATGTGGACAGCTGAAAAGACATGTAAATAAATTGAGTTATTGCATTTTACTGCTTGTTTGTTGAATGTTACGTGTCTGGACTATAGAAAATGAACGAAGAAGAAATATGCCATGCAGACAATGATGAATGATTACAGTGTGAATTATTATAATATAGAGAAGAAATCATTCATTTTTGAAACAGTTTTAGAGAGAACTTTAAAAGCTAATTGTTTCCAAGAAAAGTGCTTGATCCCCAAAGAAATGTGCATGGTTCAGATATAAATTACTTCTTGTTTTACTTCAAGCAAACATGTCAAGAGGCAGCTGAAGCACCGATAACCATGTAGACAAGGTAAGCATACGGCCTAATCTCATAATATATATTTTTATTTTCAGATAGTTTTTATTATCAAGCAATAATGTAACAGTCAGTTGATCTTAGCATGATTGTCTTTCCAAGGAACTCTTCCTTCAGTTGAAAAAAAGTATTCACAGAGCTCTTTCCTAATATATAGTTATGTTTTCACTGACCTTCTTGGTACATAATGTAAATTAATGAAACCCATATTTTCATCCTTTATTTGGTTTCTCCATAGTCCTGGGATGATTGTGCCATTCAGTATATCCTTGTAATCAAATGTACTTGGAGATGAATAAGAATTTTGTGATACAGTCCTCCTGTGAAGGAAGTTTATGTAAATAAATACAAGTTAGAGAAATAACTTAAACCTTGTTAATATGCATTGCTATATATAGGTTTTAGAAAAACTCTTAATACAGCTGATGAAATACCAAAAATATTATGATTGTGCTTGATGTCCTGGTATGGGTTTCATAACATTATTTGATAAAGCGAATGCATCTTTTCCCATAACCATGTATAAAACTGGTGTGTTTCTTCCCGCTAGAGGTTCAGTAGGGAGCAGTTTAAGCTGATTTCTCTCCATTTTTTGATAGAGAGTTGTAGCTTTGAAAACTCCACAATTGGAAATCATCTACATCTGCATATATCACTTTTATTGTGCATCCAGTATTGCAAATACAGCTACACTGAATGTTCCTTTGTAGTGATTGGAGTGACTAATGCTGATTAAGGGTGCTTGAATTTGAGTATATTAATCACCCTTGACACCTAAACATTGTGGAAAATTCCACACACTGGTGGATCCATTTGCTGTTTCGACCCATTCTTGTTCTGTTTTAGTAATCTGAAACAAGATTGAAATTACTAATTTTCTCAATTTACTTAAATTCTCTTATTGAATATACATCATACTGATGTGAGTTGGGGAGGTGGTCATCTGTACTACAGAGGACCCAGAATGACCCATATGAAGGAAAATGATGATTCATTCTTTCAGTAATATGAAGCCTATATACTAGTGTATTACATTGCATTGGTAATTCTTGTCCTTTCTTTTGTACTGTTTCATATTTAGTTTTCATATTTTATGCCAAGAAAACTTGTCTATCTATTTATCTATGTCTGATGCAACAGCAAAAGAGTCTCCACTTATCCCTGTCCTTACATGCCTCCCTTGTATGCACCATTCCATGCATTCTTCTCTGTTTCTCTCCCTCAGTATTCCTCCACCCTATTTGCTAATGTCACAGGTGGTCATCAACTCACACCTGCCCCTTTAATTGTACTATCGTACACTTTACTTGTAAACTCCCAATCTTGCATTCTTTCCACATGCCCAAACCACCTCAAAGTATTACGTTTCATCCATTCTACCACTCCACAATTCATTCCCTTTGCATTCCTTGCCATATCACATCCCTCATAAACTCTTTGATTTCTTTCTCCATTCCATCAAGTCACACCACATGCTCTTCTCAAATAGCTCATTTCCACAGCCAGGATCCTTGACCTCTGTGTCTCATTCCATGTCCATGTTTCGGCTGCTCAGGTCAGGGTTGGGAGGATTATGCAGTCCCTTAATCTTCTCTTCACTTCCATACTTACACCTCTACCCTTCATCATTCTATTAAGGGACCCATTGACTCTTGTACCCTGTATTGCTCTCTCCCTTATCTCTCCACCCACATCACCACACTTACCCTTATCAAAGCATAACTCAGCCTATAGAATGGATCATAGACATTGTAATCTGTTTTTTCATGTTCAGAATGTTTGGCAGAGGTTCACTGCATTTAGAACTTGATTTGAAAATGAAAATTGAATGTTTCCAGGGAACTGTTGTAAAGTGGAATGTCTTTATCTGAAAACCTAAAGCAAACTCTTCTGGAGTAATAGGGTTTTTTCTTTATCAGCTATGGTGAGAGTATTGCTCTTTAGAAAATGCCAGTGTCCTTCCGTGAAGGTTCCTGCAAAAGATGGCATCACCCTT
Organism: Panulirus gracilis; assembly: GCA_032361445.1. Classification (NCBI taxonomy): domain Eukaryota; kingdom Metazoa; phylum Arthropoda; class Malacostraca; order Decapoda; family Palinuridae; genus Panulirus; species Panulirus gracilis. Next base: position 6,334 of record JAUUEG010085741.1, on the reverse strand, counting down.
ATCAAGATAATAATGGTCATAGGTGAAATGACTAGTTTTGGAGTGAGGCTTGGAGTGGACCACCTTGTGTTCATCGTAGTTTATCAAGGTTCCATACCTCATGGACTCCTGTAGGGTGACCAGGCCAGTCACAGTAGTGACATCTAATCCTAAATAAAGTTGATATCCATTTAAGATTTGGGGCAATGATAGAGAGCTGGGTGCCATCTGCACTTGCTGTGGATTGAACCTGAGCCAGTGGAACTCATTCAGCTACACCATCGAGGTACTGTATGTTTTGGAAGGTCATTGTAGAGAAACTCAATAGCAGGAAGAGGATTATGTTTCAGAATCGATTGACAGTGAAGGGGAAACTTCCATGATCCCCAGCAGGGTGAAGCTAACATTGGCAAAGGTTTGTTAAGGTATTCAGCAGATATTTTCAGTTTTTTATTTGGCCAGATTATTCTAAAGGAGAGTATAGGGTAGCAACAAAAAACAAATAGGTATATCTGCTTTCCTTCTAGGAACTGGTACCTGAACCTTGGAACATTGTGTACTAGTAGTTGAATCATGTACTGATCTATTTGTGGCTGAGCTCAGTGCCCTTTATCAGCCCTGTTGGCTGTGAGGCTTCCACACTGACATAAATTTTCAGAAAAGAGAAATTTCCAGACTTGTAACTCACATTACAAAGCATTTGCATAAGGGAATGGTTTAGAAGCAAATGGCTAGATGTGGATGTAGCCTAGGATAGGAACTCTCTTGCAAGAATACAGTCCATTTTTGAACTGTTAGGCAAAGGAGTGGTTTAAAGGTTAACTGCTAAGTATTCATAGAATATACTTTAGAGATCACCTCAAAGATTTCAAAGCATATGTAAGCCAAAATACAATGCATGTATAAAACTCAGTTTGGTGTATAGCTTAGACAGACAGTTGGTAGTAACCTGACATAAAACATAACCCATTTTAAGAGACTCATAGTTCAGGAGTTTTTGCCCCTAAGGTGAATGGTTAAGGTGTAGTTTTGATATATAAAAGCAGATTAAAGCAAAAATTATAGATAACGGTTTCCAGTGAGTTGCAAAATACTTGCAAAACTCATTACTGGAATAAAGGAAGGGAGGTTCTTGAGCTCACATAAAATTTCGTAACATAGTAAAAGTAGTAGGATAGTGATCTGTAAGATATTTTCACGAGGGACAGGTTTATCCTACCAGTATCAAGAATACACATTGATGGAACAAGTACCTCCATTAGGTAAGGGAAACCATTTACCAGAAGTAAGGCAAATGAAGCTGCATGACAGTGACACAGAAATAAAAGGTAAAGGAAACGGTGGTACAAAAAGAGAAGCTAAAGTTAATACAAAGGAAAAAAAATGCATTTCAAACATGACTCCCAGAACAAACACACAATAAAGTCACATAGAATGTGAGAAAGGGGGAAAAGGATAAGGATAAAAGGCCTTCCACTTGTAAGCAAACCAACACTGGTCAGGCTCTTATCATGTAGAAACTTTTGATTGCAAGGAAAGACCCAAGCATTTATTCCCATTATGTAGAATATGAGCTCTGATAAAAGGTTAATTTTAAAGTGAAGGTTGAATGAAAGTTGCAGGTGGAAAAGAAGACATACAAAATGAAGACACAAAACAGCTGTTGCTTAGGGAAGTGCAGAGTTAGCTGTTCTTGTCCATGTTTACTCTGGACTTGTAAGAGGAGCCTTCATCTGCAGAGGAGATCGAGTTGAGAGGTGGTTCATAGAGGGAGATCATGTCCTTTGGAACAGATGGTGGGTATATTACTATTATTCCCAGAGATTGTGCCAATGTCCTTGGCTAACTCTTTTCAGAAAGAAAATTTATTTGAGGTATTGTCAAGGAAGAATTTGCATTGAATGAGCGTATAATGGCAGTAAATTAAACATTGGAAGATAAGGAGTGAGTTGAAGATCAGGGAGTACCTATAATGAGGTTTTGCCATTAGTCAGGGCTAGTGTTTAGTTCTCACCACATATTTTGCATGATTATGAAAGCTTTTGTTCTGTGTCACCTTGCACATTACAAAGTTGTCTATCTTGGAATCATTTGGGACTGTTCTCAGCCATTTATATAGGCTCCTTTCTGTGCTTATTCCAGGCAGGTTTTTTTTTATTTCGCTTGGGAGTACATTAAATAGTTTTTCCTTATTTCTTGCCTCACCTTTCATATATATTTTTCTTTGATTTCTTTTTGTTATATTCTGAGGATTATTACAGATTGACTATCCTATTTTTTCTTTGTTGTGATTTTTTCTTCAAGCACATTGTCATTGATTCCATCAGTTTGCCACTTATTAGTTTGCAAATATCTTTTTCCTTTTCTTTTAGGCTGTATATTTCAAGGTTTTTCAGCCTCTAATGGTAATTCGTATGCTTCATTCCATAAGTTCTTCTTTTGAATAGTTCCTGAACGCTTTCTGATTTCCTGATTTCATCTTGCTTTAATTGTGAGCAGACACCACAGTAGTATTAAAATTTCCTTTTTACTGTAGGTATATATTGAACATTTTCATCATTGTTTCTATCTCTTTTGCTTAAAGTTTTTGTTTGTATTCCACTCTGAGTATGTTGGTGAGAGAAATGATTTTTGTTGATGGGGGCTGGTTGAATAAGGGAAAAGGTTTTTGGAAGAAGTGATAATGTTGAGATGCTGTGCAGTTTAGGAGTTTGAATGATTTGTCATGATAAAATGAAAAAGAAGGAGGGGATCTTATTGATTAAAGATTTTTGTGTTGGTGAGATAGGTAAAGAGAAAGAAAAGGAACATGTTGGAGAAAATTGGGAACGCTTGGAAGTTGAAACATATAAGGGAGTGTTTTTGAGAGAAAAATGTTTGTATGATTAAGTTTCCTGGTATGTTCCATGATGTATCTGTCAACAGGGGTCTTCACATGTCACCATGTGCACATCTGTAGTGAAATTGAACATAGGGAGCCCTCTTAAAGTTGTAAATCAACATTAAGGAACAAAAAACAAGATTTTTCTGGTATAGTAATAGTGTATTTGAAGATTGATTTGTTGATTGGCATTTAGTACCCACTGATGAGAATGAAAAGGAAGCACCCTGGTTGTACTTGAAAAATCATGTATTGACTCCTTTTACCTTTCTGTCTATAATCAGCAAGTTTCAGCCTAGAATTTTGTTTGATTCATATGGGATACTCTTCCATTACTATGGTCTTTGGCTCATAAACAGTGCAAAAGAAACATTACTTTGGTAAAACAGCAACTTCATTTTGATTTCAGAGAAAAATAGGACGACCTACATCAGGAATTTGGAACCACTACATATCTGAGAAGATTGATGGGAAGACAGTAGTTTACTGCAAATATTGTACACTAAAATACAGCTATCCCAATGCTACCAAAATGAAAGCACATATTTTGAAATGTGATATTTGTCCAGAAGATGTGAGAAGGCAATTTAAAGATGTGAAGCAAGAAATTGAGCATTTCGTGAATCATACAAGTAAGGAGATCTGGGGAGCAGTACCTGTAGAGTCTTACAATGTCACGCAGTGCTGTGCTCTCTCTTTAGTTAATAAAGCATAGCGCGAGCATGTACAAAAATGTACACGGGATATTGTTGAATGGTCAGGAGGTTCACTGTTAACTTCTTAATGTGAAAAGTACAAACCATAATCAGAATAGTGACTGCGTTCTCAAATGGTGAAACCATTGGATCAAGTTGCTGTCTTTATGTTGCTGTATTTAGGAAACTGATTTCATTTTCACATTCAGAACTAGGTGGTTAGCCTTGTTATATGCAAAACTGTAATGTACTTGATGACTTTGTGAAAGCTTTATGTGTTGCTGTGTAGTGAATTGCCAGTTTGCCAAGGTTCCTGAATGGGAAGAACATTGAAGTGCGAGAGGTTCAGTTGATAGTAGTGAGAGCATTTCTGAGAATACAGCTCATAGTTGATTCAGTCAACCACAGTCTGTACACCACATTATCTAAAGAGAAAAATGTATTCCCCCAAGTTGCAGATTGCTTAGTTCGTTTTAACTAATTCAGGACATCAAACCAAGTATCTCTGCAAGCCTAACTGTCCTAACTACCATAGTTATGATATCTGTGTCAGTATGTTATTTTATATTCTGCAGTAAAGGATGAAACATGCAAAATCTACCAGGCATTTAGGGATGCAGTAGTACTTACACTTTCAAGTGTAAATGATGCAACAGTGACACTAAGAATACGTAAGAATTCCTCAGAATATTAGCCATAGATTTTTAGGTAAAATTGCATTGGTTATGGTTTCAGATACATTTGCTAATTTGTGCAGTTTTGTTCATCATATAGAATTATATAAGAATATAGTAAAACTGGTGTAATACCATAGCTGGAGCAGAATTACATTAATGATCATTCTGACAAAAAAAAAGGTAGTTATTAAATTTTTCAGTGAAACATGCTAATACTTGATGAAAAGAATATTAATTTGGTTGTTTCCAGTTGTGTGTTTTATTAGATTAGTCTGCCACTGGTAGGAGAAACCAGTTTTTGTTTTTTATTTGCAGGAAATATTTGCACAGAAACTTCACTCTAGTAAAACTAGTGTAATACCATAGCTGTAGCAGAATTACATTAATGATCTTTCTGACAAAAAAAAAGGCAGTTATTAAATTTTTTCAGTGAATCATGCTAATACTTGATGAAAAGAATATTTATTTGGTTGTTTCCAGTTGTGTGTTTTATTAGATTAGTCTGTCACTAATGGAGAAACCAGTTTTTGATTTTTATTTGCAGGAAATATTTGCACAGAAACTTCACTCCTCTGATAGGAATTTGGAAACTTAGTGGGGAATTTGTGGTTGGAAACATTTCATTTTTAAGCAGTTTCCGTATTAAAGTATGTGCTAATGCAGGACACGAAGCATAAGGAATACAGCTGTTGGTGGTCAAGCATCATGAAGGATAGAGTACTGTAGTAGGTCAAGCATCATAAAGGATAGAGTGCTTTTGTAGGTCAAGCATCATGAAGGATATGGTGCTGCTGTAGGTCAAGCATCATGAAGGATACAATGTTGTTGTAGGTCATGCAACATGAAGGATAGAGTGCCATTGTAAATCAAGCATCATAAAGGATAGAGTGTTGTAGATCAAGCATCATGAAGGATACAATGTTGTTGTGGATCATGCAACATGAAGGATAAAGTGCTATTGTAAGTCAAGCATCATGAAGGATAGAGTGCTGTTGTAGATCAAGCATCATGGATACAATGTTGTAGATCATGCAACATGAAGGATAAAGTGCTGTTGTAGGTCAAGCATCATGAAGGATAGAGTGCTATTGTAGATAATGCATCATGAAGGATACAATGTTGTAGATCATGCATCATGAAGGATAGAGTGTTGTTATAGGTCAAACATTATGAAGGATAGAGTGCTGTTGTGGGTCAAGCATCATGAAGGATACAGTACTATTGTAAGTCATGCATCATGAAAGATTGTGAGCCCTGTGATTCATATTGACTCAATATCATCCTCTGGTGAGCTTTAGTTTCATGTAAGTATCTTTCATTTGGTTTCTGCATCATTGTATTTGAGCTCTAGATTATCATCATATTATGGCTCCATAATATTGTGATTAAGGTACAGTATCATCATAATTTGGCTTTGTCATTGTATTCTGGATCTTACTATCATATTGTGGCTCTAAGTATCACAACAGTGTGGATGTTGATAATTTTTTGACTCAAAATGTTGTGACTTATCTTACTGTAAGTCTTATTATATTTTGGTTGTAATCATGATCTTCATGTGGCATAAAGTATCAGCATATTGTGGGTCCTTAGAATAATCATTCATTCGTCATATCATGTGTATGTATCATCATTTTCTAGTGTTTGGATTTTTAGAATACTGAATTCAGAAGTTGGTGCTTTCTTCAGTATTTTAGGTATCCTTACTTTATTATTGTAAATTACAAGGCATTGAGATGTGTGAAAACATTGGTATTGAGAAGCCAAAAGTAGTAATGTCCTTGTATATGGTAGTTATATGTATGATGATATTTAACCCTCTCACTGTAGATATTATGGATATCTCTCATTTTTTTCTACACACTGTGGATGGTACAGAGAGGGATTCCCACTTTCACTGTAGATGTTATGGATATCATTTAATTTTTTACAAACTGTGGATGGTAAAGAAAGGGATTCCCACTTTCAAAAATGCCACTCAAGGTTGTGGAAGGTAAATATTGGTGTTAAATGTTGTTCAGTTCCACCAACCATATGTTCCCACACAGTAGACCAAATATTTTTGCCGTTTATTGAGAGTTTTGGAGGAGCAGTAGGACAGT
>JAUUEG010085520.1:0-11161 GCA_032361445.1 Panulirus gracilis | reverse complement strand
TATTGATGCAAGTATGACCACACATCTATATTGATGCAAGTATGACCACACATCTATATTGATGCAAGTATGACCACACATCTATATTGATGCAAGTATGACCACACATCTATATTGATGCAAGTATGACCACACATCTATATTGATGCAAGTATGACCACCACACATCTATATTGATGCAAGTATGACCACCACACATCTATATTGATGCAAGTACGATCAAACATTGATGCAACCTACAACTGTGTGTATTCAACCTTCTCTTCTATTCCAAACTGTTCCTTCCCTCTCCCATCTCTTCTTCCCCTCCCTCCAACCACCTTATTAAAAGAAAAAAGTGAGGGATAGAGGGAAGGGTAGGCCGTGCAGGGGATGGGTGAATATAGAGAGGGGAGGACCATATAATAGAGGACGTGTTTGTGTAGATTGTGCTTGGCTGCTAAAGTGTTCACGATGAGTGATGCTTCAAAACCCAAAATGATCGACGCCTCCAAGTTCAAGACCTGCTGCAAATCCCGTGTTTACATCTGTAATCCATTGTGAATTCTTCATATAAGATCTCTACATTCTTTAGACCCTCATTCTCATTTGTACGAGATCTTTCTCACCTTCCAGTCCACTACTTTACACTTAACAAAAGCGAAAATCATTCTACTTGAATATTCTTTTAGAGAGTAAATTAGCATTTTTATTGTCAAAGAGCGGGGTGCACTTCTGCATAAAACTGACAACATTTTAAGGGAAAAATTGAATACGTCATTGAACTCGCTTCAAGTTAAAAATGTTGAAGCTGGAGAAAAAATTGTTAAGTTATCGCCGACAAATTATTTTGAGGTCGTTTTCAACATGTTGGCCAGTATGACGAAAAGCGAAAAAAAATATCCAACTATAAACGCAAATTATATTTATCGTTGCATTGCTCTTGAGAGGCAAAGCTAAGATGATATGGTTAGTGAATATGACATGAACTTAGTGTGAAAGATCCTTAGTAAACACTTCAAAGCAGTAAAGGGAAGCATACGTGCCAGTGCCTATCAGACGGACTCTTTCTAAAACAAAGCCAAGGTATCGGAACTCGGGTCAGTGAAAGAGAAAAGTGCCTTTTGCCCATGAAAGTAAATCATGAGATTTAGAGACCCCACTGACCAGCATGATAGAGAAAGTTGTATAAATTTGCGTCGAAAAAGTTAGAGTTACACGACAAAGTGAATGTCAATATGAAGCTTTTATGTTTTTTTGAAATTAGCAAAAGAAACCGTAAGGTGATTTATGGTTATGTTGATAGTAAGGGAGTCATTACTCCGTCAAGAGGGCCATTAATTACAGAAAATAATAACTTGGTTCAAGACAACGAAGCCATGGCCAATATATCAAATACTTTTTACAACTGGAATTACGATCGAAGACATAAACCATGTTCGGAATCCGGCTTCACTGATATGAGAGGGGAACGTTTTTCAACATATACGAAAACATACTTTCAGCAATAAACGAAATGAAAATAGATAAGATGGCAGGCCCTGATAACCTTTATCTGAGAATAATGAAAGACCAAAAATGGAACAATTTAGCGCATGACTGCCCTTTTCAACAAGTTGTTTCTACAAGAAAAGTTCCATATGAATGGAAGTTTGCCAGTGAAACATCGATAATCCAAAAAGGTGATAATTCAGTGTCAAGAAGTTATCATTCCATTAACTTAACGTATGGAGTAGGAAAACTTATAGAAACCATCAGTCGAGACAGAATTGTAAATCATGTAGAGAACCACCGTTTTATAATGATGCTCAACATAGTTTTCGACGAAATCGTTCATGGCTGACAAATCTGCTTGATTCCCTTTATGATATAATTAACACGTATGACGAAAGTAAAGCAGCAGCTGGTCATCAATCTAGATTTTCACAAAGCTTTCAACGAATTTCCGCGTCAAACTTTACTAGCAAAAATTAAGTCATGGCATTGATAGGGTTGTACTTCCATGGACTGGTTGACTGACTGGAAACAAAAGGTAGTGACTGATGGTCAAGCCTCAGAATGGTCAGACATTACAAATGGAGTGCCATCAGTCTTAGGGCCCGTTCTCTTTCTCATGTGTATTGACAATGGACTCCATTGCAAGATCTCAAAATTCGCTGATGATACAAAGCTGAGAAACAGATCTACAAATTTAGTTGAACATCTGCAGCTTCAAATTGACATAGACACTGATGGGCTATGCTCGAAAGTGGCAAATTGAATTCTAATGTCGATAAATGCGAAGTTTTACATAACGCTACTAAAAAGGAAAAGGCAAGCTAAAGTATGAATTTTGATGAACTGCAAAAGGTAAGCGAGGAAAAAGACTTATTAATCGCTGATGATGTGAAGTCATGTAAGTAGTGAAAAGAGCGAACAAAATTTTTTTGATTCATAGGTAGGGCATTCGACTGTAAGTCCAGGGAAATCATCCTTGCTCTTTACATTTCATGCGTTCGTCCCCATCTTGAATATTGTGTTCAGCATTGGTCACCCTACCTTAAAGAAATATTGTGTTCAGCTTTGGTCACCCTACCTTAAAAAAAGAGACAAAATGGTTCCCGGACAGAGAATTATTTCCTACGAGAGCAAAATAAACGAATCTATGTCGCTAAGAAAAGAGAAAGTTAAGAGGTGATCAGATACAAGCATTCAGAATTATCAAATGCTTTGATATTCTTCATCTATCAAGTTACTTAAGACTCAATTCATCTGATTTTACTCGTATGATAATGGATACAAACTTGTGGCCACAAGCTTTACCTCGAATGACGCGAGGTACTTTTTCTTCAACAGGATTGTTAACATAAAAAAAAATTGTCAGTTAGAGTGGTTGATAAATGTTTCGCCTCAAGTAAACGATTTACATTTTTACACCTCCTTAATGACAATGATAATTTGCAGGTTATTCACTTTCAGTTATGTGTAACCCTTCTCTAACTTACTACACTAATCTGTAAGTTTCTTATATCCTCATTTATCACAAACAGCCTTGAAAGAACCCAGTGGTCTGTTGCATTTTGAATTCCTTTATGTTCCTCTTTATTTCTTGGTAAGTCCAGCAGGGTCGTATAAAGAACGCCAATTTTCTTTCCTCTATATTGTTATGGGTTTTAGGTATTGTCGTTTATTTTCGGGATATGTAAATAATGATTTTGTTCATGATTTCTGGTATTTGGAGACGCTTAGAAATCTTGTGAAGAATATTGAGGAGAAAGCAAGATACAATCCAAAACTTTCCCGTGTTTGTCAACTTGTCTATCGAAATAGATTATCTGTCAGTAAAACAAGTGTTAATGGAGATAAAGGAAGGCAGTGTATATACAATGCAGACGCCCTGTTATCTTCCTTTATCAGAGCAACCCTTGTTCTCTCACACAAGCACTTCGCTCTGGTCGAGAAGATGGATTATCACACCAGAATCTGCTTATTAGGAACGACCGGAGTGTTTGATGATAATGATGATAGATGTAATGATTTAATGCCTCTACCTCTGGCAGGGGTTACATTGCCAGAAAAAAAAAATGCCATAACACTAAGTTGGGCCAAATGATGGCTTTAGCAGCGTAGCAAGCAAAGATCTTGTACTACGTCACCATAACACTTTCAGGTCTATTCCCACGGTGGAAATAGTTGATCCTCTTCAGTACCATTGATAAGGATGTGATCCTAACCTCCAAATACAAAACCAATAACAAATTTTTGTAGGTAGAGTTGAGGGGTGGAGAGAAGAGGTAATATTTGAAGGCGAAAACTGTCCCAGACAAGCCATCAGAGTAGTCTGGATGTTATTTCTTCATACATCCCAAATTTATTATATCACCAATAGCTATCCGGACCGTTGTTTTTCAATGGAACTGAACCTAATCTGGACAAGAAGAGTTTAATTGCAAATATCTGTTCTAATACACTTTTCCAATCCTTCCTATAATAACACCCTGTTCTCTAACTCTAGATGTGACTTTCCTTACGCTTTCAGGACTTATCATCTCACTTCAGTTTGGAGTGAAATCTTGAAACAAATAAGCAAACCTCCACTTCCCGCTTAGGTAAAACTAAATTGTTTGCTTCGTTTTTTCTTCAAAATAAGTCTTCTTACCTACTTACAATCCCATTTATCCTAATCTCTCCAGAATCAGTGATTCTCCTCAGCTCAACTACCAATTCGGTATTTGCTCTTGGGTAATACTGCTGTATTAAGCCCAGAAATATCTGGTGACATTGTTCGAGAGGAGAGCAGCATGGGAGGACGATGGTGTTAATCAAAAACAAACTCTAGCAGGCAACAACCTCTCGCTCACACAGATCCAACCATCGTAGGGTGAAGTGAACCAAAATTTAACTTCACTACTGCACTCCTCCTTGGTCCAGATAAGACTGGATTCTGGTACTCAACCGATCAAACTAACAAAGTAAACCAGGTCTCAGCCGCGTCTTGAATTCAACTTACCTCGCTTCAATGTCCTAACGTAACTCTCGGAAGGAGTTTCGACAGTTCTTATTCAAGTTCTGCTGGTCCTCAGTTTTTTCCTTCTTCTCAACCCAATTAGCTACCCAGTCAGTTCTACAGAGCGGCATACCAATTCTGTGGTGTATCGAATACCGTCGCTGACCTTGACGCCCAGGGTCGAGCTCAGTTTCGAATCCTGGTTGCGACCGTTGGTCCACAGTCAACCCAGCTGTTCATCCGCCCCTAGGGGTTGGTTGATGAAATGGGTACCTGGCTTAGGCTAAGGTATGCGTAGTGTCATTGAGATGGCACAGTTGCCGTACCGTTTCAGCTAACATTAAAACATATATATGCTAGAGTAACGTCTGTTCCTGTCGTGGGAGACCTTCACGTGTCCTTCGAATCTAATAGTTCACTCATACTTCCGGTTACCAAAACAAAAGAAAGAATAATGATGAGACAACTTCTAGGAATACAAACGATTTATTCAAGGTACGTCCAACAACCAATAGAGCTTTTGTATAAAATGAATTACGATATGGTGAGATCTGGCATGCGCACAGGCTACGTTAAAACAGAATTACTTATCATCTTATAAGTAAACCCTTAAGAACAACAATATCCAACCCAACACCTCTGGGGATGTCCGACACCAACTATTGGTAAATAATATACAGAGCCACCCTCACCAAATCCTCTCACTGTGCCATCCTTAATAATCCCAATTTATAACATCAATTCACATCGAAGTTAACACTCCAGTCTATTCTTACGTGATTTCTTACATTATAGTATTTGAAATTTGAAATTAAGTTAGTCATACTCGTTTGAAAACCCAGTTCTAAAACTAGTGACTTACCAAACAAGTCTATACCAGTTCATTTGCGGTCTTTTAACACTGTATTCGGTCAGGAGGTTGTCTGGTATGTCCGTTCATTTAAAAATAGCAGCTTCCTCGTCCTCACAGAGGAACCTGTCTCCAATTTTATTTGGTATATATATTTTTTATATGAATATTAATTTTCAGCTTACTTGCCGATCTCTTTCCTAAAGGATCAAGTGCAGTAAGTTAGAACACTTACAGGTTGGGCCTTCATCCTTCACATCGTGATATCAAAATGACCTCTTGAATTTCTCATTAACTTATCTACCGTATTTGGAAAAGATTCTTCGTTATAGATCCACATGGAGTCACACAGATCTACATGGACCTCATGAAGTAGTTTATAGTTTTCCTTTTGGACGACTCTTTGATCAGCTCCTTAATGCCTTTACCTCCATTTACTGTCTCATTCTCTTGACCGGTAACTCTAGGCTTCCCACTTCACTAATGGGATATAGGCTTCCCACTTCACTAATGGGATCTAGGCTTCCCACTTCACTAATGGGATCTAGGCTTCCCACTTCACTAATGGGATTATAACCGAAACACACAAAGACTAGGAAGTACCTAAGAGGTATGAACGGATTCACTTCAGGAGCTTAAATGCGTCAGGTAAATAAATGAGACATTGTTTCAGATACGCCTTACTTAGCATAACTATTACTGATCTTAATGTCCTCTGTGCACGTTCCACCGCTGGATTACCTTGAAGATGGAATTCCATCTTTCTTACAAAATTGTCTGATGTATTTGTTTGAAAATCGCTTCCATTATCCACCACAAAAGTTCTACGCTTCCCAAACATACAAATATCAAACTGTTGTAATATCTTCCTCGATAATTTATTATGGCATTGTAGATAAGGTTACATGAGTGTGGAGCAATGACCAATGACATTAATATATCTATACCACCCTACCTTATTGCTATGTGAATCCACCTTTTACCCTCGATGACTGGTAACTCACTCCATTTTCGAACTAAAGTACTTCCACAACTGCGAATCAGTAAAAAGATATTGACTTGATCTCTTATGTAACTGACTGACGATTTCCTGGCTAGGCTTCTTCCCGGGTCTGTCCTACATGCTATTCTTTTCAGTGAGTTGGAATGACTAAACACAAAATAAGCTTTTTAAAGTCTTCTCAGCTTATTGGTATTGCACTTCTAGATAGGGAAAATAATGTTACCTAGAATTGTCATTGGCACGATCTTCTCTTCAAAATATTGTATCAGTGACACCCATCTACAGTCCTCACCTTATTCTTAATAGCCTCCTTCGTTCATCATACGTTAAGCTGAACTGGTTTTCTACTGGTAACTACAATTTATCAACTTTAAGGTTCTGGTCTTGAGTTGGCTGCACCCATTTTGTTGATGGTGTCAGAGACGTAATCTTGCATGTGCCTAGACATTCTCTAAGGCTAAGGTATCCTCTGAAACATGATTTTCATGAGCTGCTGTGATTTTAAAGTGTTTCGCCCACAGGTACTGGTGATAGAATCTACTACCTATATGCTTTTACCATGGCAAGGTCTTCACTGTCTGTTAAGAATACATTCTCTGTCTCATACAGTTTCTCAGAAAAATACCCAATGGCTTTATTACACCTTTCTCCACTTGCATTGCTCGTGTCCGGGGGCAGGCAGTTCATATGGTATATTTACATCTGCATTTGCCAGTACTGAGCTGTGATTAACCTTTGTTCCAGTTTAGTGAATGTCGTTTGATGGTGCTGGATACGAACAAAATTCCCTGTCTTATCCATGGAATTGATATCTGAAGAAACTATTTTTGAAATGTTATGAACAAAATTGTGCACGTCCACAAACGATGAAAACATTACATCATTTCAGTCAGTTTGATGATAAGCGTTTCTACACTAGTCTTACCATCTCTTACATTTTTTCTTAACTGATTCTGTGCTAAAATAGTCAACCTTCCCATCTAACCTCCTGATTTTAGGCAAATATTTCCAGAATCTCCGTCAAATCTCTTAGGTTTACCTAGACACGAATCATTACTCTTATTATGCATGTTACTGAAATAGTTACACTAACTGAGGGTGAGGGCAATGACTCTTGACACAGTAGTTACATATTTACTGTGTACTGTTCTGGTACTTTGGCGAGGAGGTGAAGAGCATTTGTTTATCTGTCTAAAGTGATGGTTCCTATGGACTTCTCCCCGTTATAGTTCTGGGATATTTTTATTCCTGTAATCCATGTATTGCGACAGTAGATAAAGACTCTAACATTCTGCAATAGGTATTGTATCATGACATTTTCCAAGCCGTCTGATGAGGACAGGTGCCTCGAGGAAAAAACAAGACAAATAGCCTCATATTTTGCCCTAAATGCATTGGCAAATTTTCCTGGGATTATCTTCAATACTTTATTCTAGATTACATAAAACCTTGATGACATCTCAAATTATCTAAATCTTTGAATTCCCACTCGAGGATTTTCTCTAAGTGACCTACAATTTTCCTTGAGGAGAACTTCCCATCTGGACATTTACAATAGTTACAGTTCCTTGTCCATCTTGGATACGATGAACTGAACATTGTCCTTCTCGTTACCACTAACTGTCTGACTTAAAGAGTTTTAAGAGCTACATTTTTCTTACCAAACTTGAAGGGCTTGACGATCAGGTTGTCTATGTCCTCAGGTTTGACAGCTTTAGTTGCTACAGGAACTGGGTCATGAGTTTAGGGATCATTAACAACTACCGCAAGATAGACACAAGAGATACATATGAGTTACAAGACCTGGAACTGGTCGGTCATCACAGTGTCCTGGAAATGTTTGAGACTGATTGCCCACACATCCTCTACCACTTCTGGAACCACGCTGCTTTTCCCCGGTCTAATGATCTATAAATGCCTTCACCTCATTCAGTACCCTCCCATACAGCTTTACGGGTATACTGACAAACTTATCATACCTCTGTAGTTTGAACACACCTTTATTCCCTTTGCCTTTATACAGTGGCACTATACATGCATTCCGCCAATCCTCAGGCACCTTACCACGATCCATACATGCAATGAAAATCCTAATCAACCGATCAACAACACAGTCACCCCTTATCAAAAGAAATTCAACTGCAACACAATCCACGCTAAACGCCTTGTCACATTTCATTTTACGCAAGGCTTTCACCACCTTTTCTTTCTTCACTAAACCACTTTCTATGACTTTAACTTCGCATACCATCCTGCTCAAACACCCTACATCTGCCATGAAACACATTCATCAATCCTTCAAAATACTCACTCCATCTCCTTACTTCGTTACCATTTTCCCATATGTCCTACTCACTGATAAACTCATTTGTTTTCATGTTCTTTTCACTGTCAACCTCCTTCCAGAACATCTTAATTTTCCCTGAGGTTTACTGATAATCGTTCACCCCAACTCTCATTTGTCTTATCAACTCCTGGACCTTCTTCTTGACCTCCTGTCGTTTTCTCTTGCACACCTCCCCATCATATGCACTCCTTCCCTATAAGTACCACCCATACAGCTCTCTTTTCCCTTCCACTAGCAACTTTACTTCGTTATCCCACCACTCAGTACCCTTTCGCACCTGCCCATTCCCCACCTTTCGCATGCCACACATTTCTCTTACATGTGCCAGCACTTCTTCCCTCTATTTTTCTAACTTCCTTGAAAGCAAGATTTTCTATTTACAGTCCACATTATTCCAAACAACTGACCTCTATCCTTCCTTCAACTTGAGAGAATATATCATTAATAAGCGACCTCTTCTGACCGAAAATACCCGACTGCTTCAAACTTCTGCTAAACAATTCTTAATTAAACAGAAATGATAAATACATTTCTTTCACTGTGTATCTCCCTCCAGTCAAGAGTCACACATGAGCATCGGTCGTGGCACTCGGGGAAATATGCCCTCGATGCGTATTTTGGTTCTCCTGACGGCTGAGTGTTTACACTCACGCTGTGTATCCACATCCGGGCGATTACGGAAGGTAAACAGTTAAGAGAGCGTGGCCAGGTGTGTAGTGGATGGATGGTCGTACACAGTCTGCTGGATGGCTCGCTCCTCAGGTCCTTCCAACAGCCAAGAGGTAAGCACTTTACCTGGCTCTAAACCTGTTGAAAATGACTGGACGACTCTCGAGCAAGAAGGTGGTACGACCTTTGGGCATGAGAGTACGACCTTTGAGCACGAGAGTACGACCTTTGGGCACGAGTACGACCTTTGAGCACGAGAGTACGACCCTGAAGTGAGATGATGATTTTTTTCATTTAACCTGTAAAAGTTCTGGACAGAAGTCTGGCTGTACCGTCGTGCTCACAGGTCGTACCATCGTGTTCAAAGTCGTACCTTTCTGCTCAAGGGCCATACCATCGTACACAAGGGTCGTATCATCGTGTGCAAATGCCGTACCGTTGTGCACAAGGGTCGTATCATCGTGTTCAAAGGCCGTACCGTTGTGCACAAGGATCGTACCATCGTGTTCAACCTCTCCAGCGGCTGCCGGTAGAACAACGTACGAAGCAGAGCGGATTAACTATATAAATGACGAACAATTTCCCTGTGAGTCCCACCCAGCGCTTCAATTCATGCGATGATGTATGAGACCGTGTCGACGATGAGAGCACCCACCCTCACCTGTGAGTGTACAGGGAAAATCCAAACCACAGTTTCCAAACAGACGGAGAGGGGAAAAAATCAATCCAAACAGAATTATTCCACCATTTCCCTGCTGGCAGTGAACCCTCGACATTTGCATATCATTATGGGATACGCCTGACCTCACTGCTACATTCTGATATGGACTCTTTAGACCTGACTACAACAGCCTACTACTACCTTCAACTACTGCACTAGTCGTGTAAACTATCACACGTCAGGAAAATACCAGGAAAAAAAATATATACAGAATAAAAGTCTCACTGACTGAACTGTGCCATTTCTTGGCCTCAGATATTAAGTCAAATATTTAAGCACGGTTAGATCAACTGCTGTGGCGGGGAGAGGAGTTAAATCATACCTTTTTAACATTCTAAGTCGTTAAATCCAGTACTCCAGGCCGGTAAATCAGTGTGAGTAGTGGCTCCGTCACATATCTTATTACATGTATAATTTCCATACCAGAGAGCAAGCAGGGTACAGTTCATGCTACAGGATGGACGGTACTGTACCGGTCACGCAAGGTACAGTTCATGGTGCAGGATGGACGGTACTGTACCGGTCATGCAAGGTACAGTTCATGGTGCAGGATGGACGGCACTGTACAGGTCATGCAAGGTACAGTTCATGGTACAGGATGGACGGTACTGTACCGGTCACGCAAGGTACAGTTCATGGTACAGGATGGACGGTACTGTACCGGTCACGGGGGAAATGTTCACTCGCGTGTGGCTCCTCCTCCTCCTCCACCTCCTGGCCAGCAGTGGCGACCAACACTCACCTGAGGAAGAGATAATGGTACAGTTAGCAGTGACACGACACACTTGATGACTCCACACACACACACACACACACACACACACACACAATTTTTTTCATACATATTCCCCATTTCCACTTTAGCGAGGTAGAGTTAAAAAAAAAAAGAGGACTGAGCCTTAGAGGGAAAAAATCCTCACTTGGCCCCCTTCTCTGATCCTTCTTTATGAAGAATAAAGCAGGAGGGGAGGATTTCCAGCCCCCAGCTCCCTCCCCTTTAAGTCGCCTTCTACGACACGCAGGGAATACGTGGGAAGCATTCTTTTTCCCCTATCCCAGATATAGGGGACAATCACTTCTTTACCAAATGGCGTCCTAGCTACGTC
>JAUUEG010085188.1:0-11163 GCA_032361445.1 Panulirus gracilis | reverse complement strand
ACTGTCCTCTCTTCCTACTTGTACATATGCCTTACACCCCTGATAACTTCATACTACTTCTTGCAGCTTTCCACCCACTCCATATATTTGTAGGACCTTCCCCAAGGCATGTATATAAACCCTATCATATGCTTTCTTCAGATCCATAAGTGCCACATACATATCCTTGTCTTTCTCTCAGTATTTTTTGAAGCAGACACCCAATCCATACATCCTCTACCACTTCTGAGACCACAATGTTCCTCCCCAGTCTTATTTTTCGTACATGTATTCACCCTTTCAGTCACCACTCTCCCATACAACTTAACAGGTACACTCAACAAACTTATATCTGTTGTTTGAACACTCATCTTTATCCTTATTGTCTTTATACAGTGGCACTATACATGCAATCCAGAAATTCTCTGGCACCTCATGATGATCCATACATTAATTAAAGATCCTAACAAATCCACAACACGGTCATCCCCACTCTTAAGAGATTCAACTGCAGTACCAACCACTCTAGGTGCCCTGCCACATTTCATCATACATAAAGCTTTCATTACCTCTTTTCTGTTTGCCAACCTCTCTTCATGACTCACTTTGCATACCACCCTAAACCAAACACCCTAATCTGCCACCCTATATGCACTTCATCATTACCTATTACCACTTCCTCATTTGCCCCCTTCACTGATGTTCCCATTTTTCTCTTGTTTACACATTATCAATCTCCTTCCAGAACATTTCAGTCTCCCTGAAGTTTATTTATACTTGCCCACCCAGCTCTCATTTGTGCCTTTTTCAACCCCATGTACCTTCCTCTTGACCTTCCGCCACTTTCTCTTATACATCTCCCAATCATTTGCACTCCTACCTTGTAAGTACAACCGATATACCCCACTTTCCTCTGTCACTAGCAACATTACTTCATCTCACCACTCACTGTCCTTTCCATCCTGCCCACTTTCCACCTTTCACATGCCAGCACTGATTCCCTAATTACCTCCAATTCCTCACTGATTCCCCATAGTTTGTTTACTCTCACCTTCTGCCATTCTACTCTCAGTTTCTCGTAGCACTTCTTCCCACAATTCTCTTTTCCAAGCTCATTCACTCTCCACTCTCTTCTTACTCATAATGTTTCCTCTATCCCAAAAACTACAATTTTTCCCACTTATTTCCACAAGGTAATGATCAGACATCCCACCAGCTGCCCCTCTCAACACATTCACAAGTCTCTCTTTTGCACACTTATCAATTAGTATGTAATCCAATAATGCCTGTAGACCATCTTTCCTACTCACATATGTTTTAGTGTATGTCCCTCTTTTTAAACTAGATATTCCCAATCACAAGTTCTTTTTCAGCACACAACTCCACAATTTCCATTCATGTTGCTGAATACACCATGTCCTCCAGTAGTACCGTCAACTGCCACATTATTCGCCTTCACTTTTAAGTCACCCATCATTGGTACCAGGTCATTGGTCTCAAATCTGCCACTAGTACTGTAGTATCAGCAACAACAATGGACTCAATGTTCAGGTTCTGTCATCCTCAAACAACACATACTCGCCCCTCTATTCAAGACTTTCGCATTTATCTCCCTCACCACCTCATCCATAAACAAAATAAACACCCATGGTGACATCACAACCCTGCAACAGACAACCTTCTCTTGGAACCATTCACTCCCTTTTCCTTTTTGTACACAAGCCTTACACCCTTGATAAAATCTTCTGTGCTTCTAACAGCTTTCCTTCCACACAGAATATTCTTAAGACCTCCCACAAAGCATCTGTATCAACCCATCTTCTTTCTCCAGATCCATAAATGCCATGCACAAATCCAGGTGCTTTTCTAAATATTTTTTATGCTTGACAGCTGTTTCCCGCATTAGCAAGGTACCACCAGGAACAGAGAAAGAAATACCACAGCCACTGGCATCTATTCCCTAGCTGTCATGTATAATTCACCAAAACCACAGCTCCCTATCCACAAACAGGTCCCACAGAACTTTCCATGGTTTACCCCAGATGCTTCACATGCTCTGTTTCAGTCCACAGACAGCACATCAACCCAAGTATACCACATCATTCCAATTCACTTTATGCTGTGTACGCCTTTCACCCTACAGCATGTTCAGGAGGCCCCAGTCTCTCAAAATAGTTTTTACTCCAGCCTTCCGCCTCTAATTTGGCCTCCCCATTCTTGTTCACTCCACTTCTGATACATGTATACTCTTTGTCAACGTTTCCTTCCACATTCTCTCCATGTGTTCCTTATGTCCAAACCATTTCAGCACACCCTCTTCAGCACTCCCAATCTTATTTTTTTCTTCTCTCTCTCTCTCTGTGTTACCCTTTCATTCCTTACTTGATCAAACCACATCACACCACACATTGTTCTCAAGAAGCATTTCATTTCCAACACATCCATCCTTCTCCGCACAGCCTTGTCTATAGCCCATGCCTTGCATCCACATAATATTGTTTAGACTACTTTTCCTTCAAATGTACCCACTCACAAACAATGATCTCTCTTTCCACACAGTGTTCAGCACTTCCAGAATCATCTCTTCCTCACCCATCCTGTGGCTCACTTTCACTTCAATGGTTTCATTTGTTGCCATGTCCATTCCCAGGTATCCAAAACACTCCAATTTCTCCAATTTTTCTCCATTCAGACTCATACCCCAACCAACCTTTCTGTCAAAACTGCTAAACCTAATAACCTTGTTTTTATTCTATTGATCCTAAACTTCCTCCTTTCACATACTCCTCCAAACTCAGTCACCAACTTCTGCAGTTTCTCGCTCAAATCTGCCACCAGTGCTGTATCATCAGCAAACACCTGACTTGCTTCCCTGGCCCTCACATCCTCCACAGTCTACATACTTGCCCATCTTTCCAAGACTCGCATTTGCTTCACCACCCCATCCATAAACAAACTGAACAACCATGGTGACATCATACAACCCTGCTGCAGACCAACCATTCACTCTTCTCTCCTCCTACTCATACATATGTCATACACCGTTGATAAAAAATTCTCTCTTCTTCTAGCAGCTTTCCTCTCTCACTGTATATTCTCAAAACCTTCCACAAGGCATCTCTGTCAACCTATCATATCCTTTCTCCAAGTCCATAAATGCAACATAAGAATCCATCTGATTTTCTAAGTATTTCTCACACACATTTCTTAAGCAACTGATCCACACATCCTCTACAACCTGATGTTTTGTACATGCTTTCACCCTCTCAATCAGTATCCTCCCATACAACTTATCGGGTATACTATGAAGTTTGAACACATGCTATGATCCATACAAATATTAATCATTCTCACCTGGCCCCCTTCTCTGTTCCTTCTTTTGGAAAAGTATGACATGCAGAAAATACGTGGGAAGTATTTCTTCCCTATCCCCAGATATATATGTATATACATATATTCCTCTTTTTAAACGTGGTAATCCCAGTTACCATTCCTTTTTCTACACACAACTCTACAGATAATTACTATTCATAATCTCAGCACTGGGTACCCCTGCCCCATATTATACCCTCCATTGCCAAATTATCCACTTGCACATTCAAGTCACCCATCACTAATACTTTATCCCATTTATCAAAACTTGAAAAGCTCATTCAGCTCCTTCCAGAACGCACACATCTGTCTTTTAGTCCTCTCATTTTCAGGTACATAAACACTGATACTCATCCAGTTCTCATAATCCATTTTCATTTATACCCACAACAGTCTGGGGCTCAACTTCCTTACACTTTCACATATTTTCACAACTCCACTTCCAACAGCAGTGCTATGCCTTCCTTGCCTCTTGTCCTGACTCTAAGCACCTGACTTTGCCCTTGAGACATTCTCAAGCCATTCTTTCCCCTTCCTTAGCTTTGCCTCACTCAAGAGCTAGAACATCTAGGTCCCTCTTCTCATACATATTAATTCTCCCTTCTTTTCATGGTGTTACATTCACAGACTGTAAGACACCCCAGCCTGAGCTTTTGAGGAAGATTCGCACCCTTTGCTTGGCTCCTTATGTTCTGACTTTTAGACATTAGAAATACTATGAGGGGAGAGTTTCCAGCCCCCACACTCCCATCCCCTTTATTTACCTTCTGTGACATGCAGGGAAGTTTCCTTTCTTCCCTATCCCCAGGGAAGTGGTAACAGGCAGAGGTGAGTTGAAGAGGATGAGTGAATATTTTGAAGGGTTGTTGGATGATAGAGTGGGTAATGTGGAATTATTTGCAAATGGAGTGGGTAATGTGGAATTATTTGCAAATGGAGTTAAGTGAGTCATGGAAAGTGATTTGGTGAAAAGAAGAACTAGTGAAAGCACTGCTTAAGATCAATTTGGCAAAGCAGTTAGAGTAAATGGGATTCCAGTTGAATTTCTTATGTAATAAATGGGGCGAATGTGTTGTTGATTAATTAGTTAGGATTTTCAGTGTATGTATGGCTCATGGTGAGGTGCCTGAGGATTAGCACAATGACTATATAATTTCATTGTATAGAGGCAAGGGTGACAGTTTTGTTGAGTGTATGTTGTAAGCTGTTAGGAAAAGTGGTGGTATGCACAGAGTTTCATAATGGATAGAAACAATTTGGCTTCAAGAGTGGTAAAGGATGTGTGGATCAGCTGTTTGCTTTGAAGAATATGTGTGAGGGATACTTAGAAAAACAGAATGTTTGTATGTGGTGTTTATGGATCTGGAGAGGGGATATGACATTGATAGAGATGCTCTGTGGAAGCTATGAATGTATGGTAATTACTTATCTATTTTGTTTGGGGAGGGTTTTACACGAATTTTATGTATGCCATTTGCATTAACCATGTCCTCAGTCAGTCTTTTCCAATCATCCACCACTCTTACAATATAGAAGTATTTCTTTTCATCCTTATTTACAGGTTTCTTATTTAATTTCATGTTATGTTCTTTGTTCGTACTATTTCTACAACTCTGAATATAACTGTCCACTGTCCTCTTTGTTGATCTCTCTTAAAAACTAAAAGGTTGTGATCAGGTCACCCCTTACTCTTCTTTCTTTCAGACTGGGAAATTCTAACGCCTCCAGACTTTCCTTGAAGCTTAACTATCTTAATTTTGGTACCATCTTTTTTGTCCTCCTATGGACCTTCTCTGTGATTTCTTTGTTTCTTTAGATGCAGTGACCAAACCGGAGAAGCATATTGTAGTTTTGGCCTTATGTAGGATATGAATAGCTTACTAATATTTCTTTATCCTATACTTGAAAGCTATTCTGATATTTGCCAGCAGACACAAGTTTTTCTCCTTAGTTGTTCTACTAATAAGGACTCTGGGAAGAGGTCAGAGATGGTGTCTAATCCCAAGTACATCTCACACACACAATCTTTAAGCTGACCTCCAGCTAGGTAATAATCATATTGAGGCCATCTATGGTTCTGTCTCATACTCATTACTTTACATATGCTAGGGCTGAATTTCATCATCCACATTTCTAACCAGCTTTGGTGTTTGTTTGGATTCCTCTGTAAGCTGATGCAATCCTGTTCTCTTTTCACTTCTCTCATGACTTGTACATCACTTGCAAACAAATTCAGTTAAGATTTTATACCTTCAGGTAAGGTATTAATATAGACAGAAGAGTACTGGTACCAGAACCAATCCCTTTGGCACTTCACTGTTCCCCTCAGCCCATTTGAAAAGTTCCTCTGACATGCTTCCTTTTTTCCCTCTCACTGAGGTAATCTATCTAGTGAGGGAGTATCCTCCTTTTTCCTGCTTGGTGATTCAGCTTCATGATAAGTCTCCTATGTGTTACAGTGTCATGTGCTTTTTGGTAGTCCAGATACAGACAGTCTGCCCAGAACTGAGCTCACTCAAAGAATTTTCAGAGGTTAGTTACAAATAAGAGCCTTTTCCTAAAAACCATGCTGTAGAGCTGAGTTTAACAGCTTTAAGAAGTGGGTGTTTTACTGCTTCATGTACTATCTTATTGGTCCTTCATTGTTATCAATGTACATTTGTTCTTAGGAGGATTATACACTAATAATGCCACAATGCTCTTCTTCTTCATGGGCCATCCTCCACTATTTCTTGAAACTTCAGGCTCTCTTTTATTAAGAGGGCTAATCCTCTTCTTCCTTTACCTTCCCTTTCCTTTCTTGCTGTCATGTACCCCTTTAAGTAGAACAGGTGAGAGCTTATCTCTTTCATAAGCTTAGTTTCCACAACTAAGGTACACTTTCCTGGATATGATCCTTGAATTCCAGTTCTTTACCATTAACTATTAACCCGTCCTCATTTGAATACATTACCTTCAGTCTGACGTTACCAACTCTTAACACTCCAGCCCTATCTGCAGTTCTGGCCATATGTGGCATCTCCAGTTTTTTTTGTCTTGTGACTGTATTCTTTTCCTTTTTCTCTCTCTTCCTTAAATCTATCACACTTGATGAATATCCCACTGAATTCCGCCATGCCTTTAAGATTCTTAACTTTTCCAGTTCTGCCATGCCTTTAAGGTTCTGAGCCTTTTTAAGTACTTCCTGGCTTGATAACTCCAAGTCAAATGTAACCATAATTGGTCTCCCCTTTACATCTTATATGTAACTTCCTATTCTTCTCCTTTCACAGAAGTCACTTCTTGCAGTCCCATAGCCTCCAACACTCTTTCACTCTTTCTTTCTTTTCCCATTCTTCCTTATCTGATGTATGAGCTTCCAATGCAAATATAGTCAGGTATTTATGTCTGTCAATCTCTTGGGTTATTAATCTTTCTAATTTTAGTATCACCAACTTTTTAGCTAGATCCTTGAGTTGTAGTGTCAACCTCTGTGAACCCCCAGCCTTCTCTATAATCTCTCTTCTGGTTTTGTAGTCTCTCTATTTTTCTAAACCTATCAACTAGCCCATGCACTTCCACAATTACTTTATCTCTGATGGAGCACATTACTTTTTCAACCTCTTTGCTCAATTCCAGTTTACTTCTGTTTGTGTCTCCCCTGGTCAATCTTCCTCACCTTTCTCTTTACACTGATGGTATGCTTCCAGATTTGCTCCTAATCTTCCCTGCTTTCTACTCTCATAAGTCTGTCATTTTTTTTATGTCTATTTTTCTACCTGATCAGCTTCTGATATTATTCAAGTAGATTTAGAGTGCACTTCTGTCCTTTTCTCTGTCTGCAAACAAAAATTGCAAGTCCCTTTTGCAATGCTGCACTTTCATTCACTGTTTTTGAGAACTTGTGAACTTCACAGCATTACCAAGTTACTTTTGCAAATTGGGTCACTTTAAAAGGAGACATGAAATAAAGAAAAATCTTGATTCACTTGAGTTAGCAACACTCAGTCATTTGATTTAAACCTAGGACTCTTTTATTCCCAAACCTCATTCATACTCACAAAATTTGGCACTCTGAAACAGAAAATCTAATTCATATACCTCTCAGGGGCCCCTTTACATCCCCCCCCCCCCTGTTCCCCATATGTGTGCTCCAGAGGTTGTATGACAGGAAAGAGTGTTCAAGAGGTGGGACTTCACAAGGGTAAAACTCACTCCCTGTGCAGTACAAACAGATGAATACCTAATAGTCTTTATGAGCTGTAGATCCTCTAAAACCTTAAAAAAAAAGAGGATCACTGCCTCAACCTCTTTCTCCAACCAGTGTGTAAATAAGAGGTGTGGGAGAATAGCTTTAAGAAGCAGTGAAGTGTTTCAATCAAGAAAGTAAGGCATGTGTGTGAGTAGGAAGAGAGTAGGTTGAAGGGTTCCAAGTGAAGGTAGGTCTGCCAGGGTCGTGTGATTTCATTATGACTTTTTGATTTGTTAATGGGTGGGAAGGTGAGGAAGTTTAATGGAAGGGTCTTGAGGAGCAGCAATGCCTTCTATTAGGGATGAAAGAGCCTTGGAGGTGAGACAGTTGTCATTTGCTGGTGACATGAACATTTGTTAGACTGAGATTATCAAAGCCTTTAATAATTTTGAATATCTGTATTAGATCACCTCTTAAATTCTCTTTTCTTAGCTAAATAGATATTATTCATATAGTCGGCTCTAATAGGATTTGTTTCTCAGTCCATGAGTCATCTTCATAGCTTGCCTCTGTACTTTCTCCAATCTATCTATGTCTCTTTTTCAAGTAGGGTGACCAAACCTGAACACAATACTCTGGCTGGGGATATACCAGTGACTTGTACAAAGTGAGGATAATTTCTCTGGACTTATATTTGATAGCCCTACCTACAAATACAAGAATTTCCATTTCAATTGCTTTTGTACACTGCCTCTTTGGATTTAGGTCACCACAGACTGTTACCTTTTGGTCTCTTTGAGTTTCTAATGTGCTGCTTCCATTGACAACAGACACTTCTTTATATCATTGTTCCACCACCAGTTCGATTTTCCTCTGGAAAAATATCATCTGTGTATTAGCACATATGTTCCCTCCACTAGGAAAGTTTTGTTGTAACTTTCCCAAGCTACATCTAGATTATCTCCAGTAATGGTATCATCCCAGGTTTCCATGTCAAGAGCAATGCATAGATCATTCAAATTTGCAAGCCTAAAATCTGGTATTTTTTCATAACTCAGTTCTGTCTAGCATTACATTGTAAGTTAACTCATTTGTAATTTGCTGTTGATCACATGTAACCAAATTTTCTCAAAGTTAAAGAGATCCTTATATTTAGGTAGAATTAAATCAAATATGTTCTCTTCATGAGTAGGTTTCTTAACTAATTGTGATAAGACACTATTAAGCAAATTTAGGTACGACCATGCCCTCATCTACTTGAAGGGATTCTCCCCATTTAGATAATGGAGAGTTAAAAATCTCCTTCAGTAATTAAATCAAGTCCTTTTGCCTATCTCTGGTGTCTCTGCTAGGAACCTATAAACTAATCCTAATGTTATTTTCGTACAAAACTTATCTTTGATTTCTACAAAAATGGAGTCAGTTTTATTGACAGGTTCAACCATTTTCAGCACAGGATTAATATGAGTTTTAAGAAAGAGCAAGATAACACCACATACTTTATTTACCGTATCACTATTATATAGAGTGTACCTAGGATTGGATATTTGGCAAGAAAATTTCTATTTTTGATACCTGAGATTCTGAAATGGCAATTATATACCAGAATTTTCTTGCATTGCAGTCTTATAACAATAAAGATTTTTGTATACTCTGTGTGCTAACACAAAGTATTTTGATACATGTGCAGCAGTGGCAGTGGGGAGCCCATTCATGTGAACTTGTCTGTAACCTTGATTTGACCTATCATATCCTTTTTGCTACCTTCTTCATTCCTAACTGGCATCAGCTGACCCATCCTGCTATGTACTCCCCATCACCCTGATCCTACCACTGAAGTAACCTTTACTCCAAAGGAATTGACCACTAGGTATCCTGTTCTGCAGAGCTCCCTGCCTTCCTTGTTTCTTGCATCTGGTCTCTCACTTCTGTGTTTACCTATCCTGACAGGTTCTTTATCATTCTGAATCCCTCTTTCAGTTTTCCTGTAACCTAACTAGTTTATGTCTATTGAAAAAAGAGCCTAATGTTCTTTTCTAACACTCTTCTAAGGCAGGCTTTCCTTATTCTATTAAAGTGTAGTCTATCCTTGGGAAAGAGGTATCTATCCCAGCTAAAATGATCCCATAAATTTGTACAAGACTTTTTCCTCTCCCTTATAGAGAGCCTCAGTTCTACTGTTTATCCTCAGCATTCTCATTAGGGTACAGGGATTTACATCATATGTGGGCAGAAATCTTGATGTAGCTAACTTTCTACAGCTCCCTTTGAGCTATTAGATGAGATCTTTATACTTCCATTGGGTATACTGTTTGTCCCCATCTGGACACCAAATGTATTCTCAGAAGAGTGTGAGATATTATCATCAATCTTCCTCAGATTACGTTTCAAATTTGCACCAGAAAAATACACACTTCTTCCCATAACATAGAACTTTTGGTCCTGATCCTTAACAAAGGAACCACTAACTTGATCTTCCTGTACTTTATATGCTAGTGAACTAAATTTATTTTGAGCCAGAATCACCCTTTCCTGAACTTTTCTTTGCCAACAAGTCTTCCTACCAGGCTGGAAAGTAAAGTTATCCTTTAACGTTGTTACCATGACCACCATCCTACTTCTTAGTTCTCTTCCCTAGTTGTCACCAATAATTTAATCTATTGTATATCAACTGGTTTTTCAGTGACAAAGCCAGCATTGCATTCCCACAGGTTCATCTTAACATCTACTTTCTCCAAAATTTCACCATTCTTCCTGATATCTGATTACATTTTCAAACAAACAAGAAAAGAACTTACCCCATCCCTAATGGGAAAGTCCTTGGTGAATACACTCACACAGCAAAGACAGCTAACGATGGAGTTGGCACCATTCTTCAACCCACAGTGTTCAGAAGAAACATCTCACCACACAACAGAGTTTGTTTGAGAGCAAATGTGAACATAATCAAAGTAATTTGGTTCAGTGGTGAAGACAAACACATTATTTGGAATGTGAGTTTGATTGGATAGAAGTTGGAGAAAGTGGAGTATTTTAGATATCTGGGAGTGGACATGGCTGGGATTTGAATCATGTAAGCTGAAGTGAACTATAGGGTTGGGGTGGATGAGTAGACAAGAGACCTAGGGTACACTGAGGCATGTGTAGAAAAAGAGGTCACATTCTTTAAAGGCAAAAATGGGCGTTTGCTGAAATAGTAGTCCCATCAGAGCTGTATGAATGCAGAGTGTGTGCCTTGGGCAAAAATGCAAAAATATAGAGTGGGTGAATGTGTTGGAAAGGAAATGTTTATGACAATATGTGGTGTAAGGAGGGTTGGTTTAACAAGAAATGATAAGGGAAGAAAGAGGTGACAGTAAGAGAAGAGAAGTATGTATGAGAGTTGACGAGATGTGCCAAAATTATTTGGATGTATGGAGAAGATGACTTCGAGGGTCTATATGTTAGAAGTGGAGGGAATAATGAAAAGGGGAAAACTCAAGAGGAGGTAGAAGGATGGAGTGAATAGTGCTTTGAAGGTTTGGGGCCTGAACATGCAGGAGGGTGTGAGGTTTGTAAGGAATGGAGCAAATTGGAGTGATGTGATATACAGAAGATGATGCCTACCAATGGGCTGAACCAGAGGATATGAAGCAGGAGTT